>APFE030479440.1:0-18239 GCA_000404065.3 Pinus taeda
TCTACCAACTTCAACATTATCATGAGGATGCACCCAAATTGGTACTAGAAAAGGAGGAGGACAAGTAACAAAAGGAATAGTAGGTTCCTTCTCTGGAATTGGGGGTGTCTCACAATTTCTAAAAGTTAGGAAAATAGGAACATCTGGAGGTTTAGATTCAAACTAATTCAAGGAGATATGAACCGAATTCTCAAACTTATGTTTAAAGACATCCAAATCCATATATTCTTTAGGGATCTCAGAAAATAAGTGAAGGAATCTATCAACAAAATCATTAATTGATTCATTAGGCTCCATTCCAAGTTGATTGATTCTTTTATAAACATCTCGATAAGCAACCTATCAAAATTTTGATGATGATCCTTAAGAAAATGATTAAAATAATGAATAGAGGTAGGTGGTAAGGTGTGACACCATCAGCTAACATGACCTTCAAGATTGAGGGTGAATAGAATCCAAATAACATCTTCATCTTCAACTTGAAGAGATTTGCCAAGCCTAATAAAATCATTTTTGTGTTTGGGTAGAAATGTACCTCCCTCGCCATCAAACGTGAATTAAGACAAGGAATGAATGAGTTCCATGGATATTGAAAGTTTAATAGGAGGTATGTTAGAAAATCACTTCAGGACTATGATTTGGGAAAGAGCCATTTAGGATAAGAGATTCAATACAAACTCAAAGGGTACAACTTGTCATCAATCCCTCCTTCTAGCGCCAATTGTTGACGGTGTTGGAAATCCATCAACCAAAAGGGTCTCCCCAATGTGAAGTCCCAATTAGACATCACATTGTATGGAATAGGATCCCCATTCAAAATATAGCTCAACTATCATTTTCTTAAATATACAACTTGGATTTAGTTATTAGCACAAGAGAGAAGCATACTTGTGCTTTTGAATGAACCTGCGAATGTTCCCTATGAATTTTTGATTGCAAATGGATCAAAGTTATTTTATTGCAAGGGTGGGGGGGAATAAAGTGAACCTATGTTGAAAATTCAACAAAAAAATCCTAATTTAATTTTGTCCTTCAATTAAATTGGGAATAAAATTGTAATTCCTCATCACAGGACAACTTATATAAATTAAGTAATTTAATTTGACTTAGTTGGCTCAATTAATTTGAGTTGAGGGTCTAATTTGATTCATGTAGAGTGTCTCCTACTTTATAGGATCCTTCATTGAGTTTATTTTTTGTTGTAATTAATTAATTCAATTTAACTAAGTTAAAGTCAGTTAAACTAGTTCCAACTAATTGAGGAACTAGTAGGAGTTCAGGCAATTAGGTGTTGCTTCATGTGTCAACCAGTTAACTGGTGATTCACTCATAAATAACTCATGCTTGTTAGTGTTATAACCCTGTTTTCCACTCCATTATAGTGAGCGAAACCCAATATCAAATTACCACAGTTTTTTGGCTAAAATTCATCCCTTTTCACCTTTTCTTTACTTATGTGAGATTTATCCCAGGTTAAAAGGGTGAAATTACATAATTGAGAAATTTCTCATAGTTATTTCACCAAAATATTATGATTATGAGATAAATTTTATTTCATAATTGAGATAATTGAGGAAAAGCTCATGTTTGTGAAAACGTTTGTAGAGTTTATCTTTCCCAAGCAGATCAACTTGACGCACTTGTGTATGAGTTGGTTAGGAGTCCATTATTGTTGAAGTTTCCTAACTTCTCAAGCCCCTAGGTGTCTAGATACATTCTCCTAGAGGATAGAATGATCCTATATAATCTCACCAAGAAGAAAGGGGGAAGAGAGAGTATCCAAACTATAGCGCGAGAGTTCTGCTATATTGGGAAAGGAGAACATACTAGAAGCTAAAGGAGAGGATCTTATTTATTGAAGGTATATTGGTGTACTTTCATTTATATGGTTGATAAAAAATCTATGCTCCTTCCCCTTATATCATTTTTGCAATAATTCATATGTTTTATTTCTAGGTGTTTTGAGTTGACGATCTTTTGCGGAAGATCACTTGTCGTCTTTGTTTGGTTGTGTTTGTGTGTAGGCTTTGGATTAGGAGTGGATGAAAGAGATCACTTGATTGGACTGCAAGGATTCTGCATCAGACCCAAAAACCTTCACCAACCTGTGAGAAGGAAAGGTACTCACTCATACTTTGTATCATTATAAATTTCATTGAATTTGCATGCATGGCCATCTGGATTGGGGATTCATATTAGATTGCCTTAGTCATTCTCTTTTTCTATTTGGTTATCTTAATCGGGCATGATATCATGAAGCAATAGTTCCTTAAATAGTTAAATGCAACAGTTAGATATGAGAGTTACCTAGTTGAGATTCAAGTTCAAGGGCAGTGTAATATTAGTGGTATAATCAACCTAATTGTATAAGTGTGTTTGTAGTCAAAATGAAGTCTTATGAGGATTTCATAATTCATGTTGAATAATGTCTCTAATTAATAGGGGGCTAATTCCAAAGGAAACATCACAAAGAAATAGGGACTTGGGAAAGCAAAAAATTAGTTAAGTATTGACCTAGGCTTGTATAGGAAGTTGTGAGATAGTTAGAGATAGTGCAAAGGTTGCTCGGGCTAGAGAAAAGTATTGTAATATTTCATATTTTCTTACTAATGCAATATATAGATAACAGGGGGGTTTAGTTGATGATTTCCCTGGGAAATCATTATGTAATGTGTTGATTGAACTATTTCTCTTGTATGCTTCATGGTTTCTTGATCGATGAATTATTTCCACTGATGAGTGAAGTATATTCAAGTCTTTTGTTTCAGGAAATTACATAAGAAGTTTGAATCTACAAGGAATTTCTACATGGTATCAGAGCATAAATCACTCTAGAAGAGGAGAATATGAGTTTGTCTTTTGTAGGTGAAATTGAATTTGCAATATCACTCTTCAAAGCTAGCAGGATGTCATTCTACAGATTGAGACTCGAAAATTCCCTTGAGGGTAATCCAAACTATATTGCTTGGAAGGATAGGATGGAGGTGGTGTTGGAAGTCAATTTTGTAAAGGAATTCATAAACAATAATATTCTTAAGCCTCCAACAATAGATGCTCAATATCTCACAGAGTAGAAGAGTTGTGTTGCAAAGGTGAGAATGATCATATCAGAAGGAATTCAAGATCATATTGTCTCAAACCTCTAGAGGAAGGACACACAATATGTAATGTGGAAAGCCTTGATCAACTTGTTTTAGAACAATAGTGACCATAGGAAGTTGGCACTAAAGGACAAGCTTCATAAGATCGAGATGGAGAAGGGTGACAGAACACCACATTACTTGAGCGGGTTCACCAAATGTCGAGATGAGCTTGGGAGTGTCGGTATTACAATTATTGAAGATGATTCAATCAGCCTAGCACTTCTAGGCCTTCCCAAGAGCTAGCACAACTACCAGGATTTGGTAAATGGGAGGGATCATCTACCAAAGTGGGACAATTTATGGTCTAACTTGGTGCAAGAAGAGATAAGGCAAAGCACTAGAGATGGAACCTCATCCAAGCATGATGATGAGGATAATTATGCCTTAGATGGAAATGCAAAGAAAGGGAAAGGAAATAAATTCCAATTCAAAGGAGATTACAGTCAGGGTGGCAAGAAGAAGGAATTGTCGAAGATTAAATGTTTTCACTATCATGAGTTGGGACACTATGCCACAAAGTGTCTACATTATAGGGCTGACAAGAAGCCCTCATTAGGAGCAACAGGTGAAGCTCTCACTTCACAATTTGAGTTGGATTTCACCCTCATTGCTTGCATGGTGACATTGATGATGGGTAGGGTGTGGTATCTGGATAGTGGAGCCTCATTCCGTATAACCGCCAACAAATAATTTTCCAGTGACGTGGAGGAGAAGGACCACCATATGCACATTGAGATGAGATGTGATGGAAGGTATAGGGCGATCTGCATCAGTATTGTTACTTTTCAGAGGGAGTCTGGTTCGACTCTCATGTTAAAATATGTCATGTATGTTCTAGGTATGAAGAATAATTTAGTTTCAGTTGCTATGTTGGAGGACCGTGGCTATAATGTGATATTTAGCAAAGGAAAGGCTTTCCTTCTTCACATAGCCTCAGGAAAAGTGAAGCAGATCGGGGTTCGAGTGAAGAACATCTATAAATTAGATGTATAAGATTGTGCAACATTGAGCACAAAAGTAGAGAAGGTACAAAGCCGAGACATCAATGAATTATGGCATAGAAGATTGGGCCATATTCACCATGGAGCTTTAATGATCATGTAGAAGATTTCTACAGGACTTCCCAAGGGTGCACTAGAGCAAAGAGATACATGTAAAGGGTTTACATTAAGGAAGTACACCAAAGCCACCTTTCATGATAAGGATACTTGAGTGCAAGAGATCCTTCAAAGAGTTCACTTAGATCTTTGTGGATTGTTCTCGACATCCTCCATGACAACAAATAGGTATTATGTAATATTTGTAGATGATTTATGATGTAAGTGTTGGATTTTCTTCATGCATAAGAAAGATAAAATGTTCTCTAAATTTTGTGAATTTAAAGCACTTGTTGAGAAAGACACTCGCTGGAAAGTGAAGGCTCTTAGGAGTGATAATGGTGGAGAATATGTGTCGAATGAATTCAAGAACTTATGTGCATAAGAAGGCATATGATGAGAGTTAATAATACCCCATCACTCACAACATAATGAGCTGGCTGAAAGGAAGAAAAAAATTATTGTGGGAGCTTAATATGCGATGCTACATGATCAGGGCCTATTGTTACACTTGTGGATTGCAACATGCAACACAGTTGTATATGTGCAGAACCACAATCCTCATCTGATTCTCAGGATGAGTGAACCAGAAGAAGCTTTTTCAAGTAAGAAACCAGATGTTTCGCACTTTAGGATATTTGGTTCTTCAGTTTACTTTCATGTTACCAATGATGCAAGGACAAATCTATAATCGATAGCTGATTTGGGAATATTTGTGGGGTACTTTGATACACCTCACAGCTATCAGGTGTACCATCCATCTCACAAGATGATAGTAGTTCATAGAGATGTGAAATTTGATGAAGAGAAGGCCATGAGGTGTTCCCCTAAGAGGGAGCTTTAATTACATGAAAATTAGGAGATTTTAGCTTCAAAGGAAGAAACTCGGGATGGTGTGGAGCAGCCACATGCAAGGGAGCAGAGAGTGGAAACACCCACTCATACAGAGGCTTCTAGAGATGGAAGGAATCACACAAAAGAATCTAACATATTGATGCATGATTGTAGAGAGAATGTGGGAGCACCCACTTCACAACGCAAGAATAGGAGGTAACCAGATCGTTACATTGGCTACATGGCTCTAATGAATGAGAGTGTAGAGATTCAGCCATCCTCATTCGAGGAAGAAGTGCATCAAACAGTATGGGTTGATGCCATGGTAGAGGAGTATGGCTCCATTATCAAAAATGGTGCTTGGGAAGTGGTCCCAAGACCAGCAGATAAGTCAATGGTGAGTTTGAGATGGATTTACAAGGTAAAGAAAGTAGCATATGGAAATGTCAAGAAACATGAGGCCATATTTTTGGCTAGAGGGTTCTCTCAAGTGGAGGGAATTGATTATGAGGAGACATTTTCTCCAATATAAAGGTACTCATCAATCATAACTATTCTAACACTTTCAATGCATATGGGATGGGAGATGCATCATATGGATGTAAATACAACATTCCCTAATAGAGTCATTAAGCAGGAGGTGTACATTTGAGTAGCCGAAAGTATTTTAGACCTTCAACAGAGATTTGCATGTGTGTAGAATCAAGCAAGCATTGTATGGATTGAAACAAGCACCTCATGCTTGGTACACCAGGATTGCCAGTTAGTTAAACATGTTGAGCTTCACAAAAAGTGAAGCATATGCAAGCCTTTACCATATTGTGGTTGAAGGTAAATTATTGATTATAGGATCTTGCAAGAGAATTCAAGATGAAGGACCTTGGGATCATCCATTATTTCCTTGGTGTGGAAGTATGGAAACAAGATGAGGATTTGTTCATATCTCAAGGAAATTATGTCAATGAGATACTAAAGAAGTTCCACGTGGAGAGAAGCAAACCCATGGAGACTCCTCTAGCAAGAAATTGGAGGAAAGAAGATGCTACTTCAAGTGAAGTAATGGAGGCTACTATTTATGTGAAACTTGTGGGTTCAGTTATATATTTGGCAAACACACAACTGAACATATGTTTTTCAGATAATCATCTTATTCAAGCTATGGTTAAGCCAACCAAACTCTTTTGGAAGATAGCTAAACATGTTTTGAGATAACTCAAAGGCACCACTCAGTTTGATATTTGTTACATAAGGATAGAGGAAGTGAAAATTTATGGCTTCACAGATGCATATTGAGAAAGGATTTCATTAGAAAAGAACAGAAAATTAGGGGGAATCTTCAGTATTGGGTCAACAATAGTTTCTTGGTACAAAAAGAAGCATATATCCGTTGTACTCAGTTTGGCAGAAGTAGATTACATGGCTGTTAGTCAAGAAACTTGTGAGACTATATGGATGAGGAATACCGTTGTTGGGTTATTTGGTAAGAATATGGATCACCATATACAAGATTGTGTGCAGAGGAGAATCATGTTGCTAGAGTTCATTCCTATAGAGGAACTGGATGCACACATTTTTACTAAGGCACTGTCAAGTGGAAATTTGCAGTTCCATATAGGAAGGATTGGGGTATCTAACAATCTCTTTCTCATTAAGAGGGAGTGTTGAAAATGCAACAAGAAAATACTAATTTAATTGTGTCCTTAATTAAATTAGGAATAAAATTGTAATTCCACATCACAAGAAAAATTGTGTGAGTTAAATAAGTTTATTTGACTTAGTTGGCTCAGTTAATTTGAGTTGAGGGTATAACATGAGTCATGTGGAGCGTCTCCTACTTTATAGGAGCCCTGGTTGAGTTTATTTTGAATTGTAATTACTTAATTTAGTTTAACTAAGTTAAAGGAAATTAAACTAGTTCCAACTAATGGAGGAAATAGTATGAGTTTAGACAGTGCGGTGTTTCCTCATGTGTTCAATCAGTTAACTGATGATTCACTCATAAATAACTCACACATGTCATAAATGAAAGTTACCCAATTGATATTGGAGTTCAAGGGAAATGTACTATTAGTTTTATAATCATCCAAATTGTACAGGTGGTGCATGTAACCAAAGGAAGGCCTACGAGGATTGCAAAATTCATATTAAGGAATTTCCCTAATTAATAAGGGGATAATTCGCAAGGAAAAGGAAAAAGGAAATAGGGACTTGGGCAAGAAGAAAATTTGTTAAGTATTGGCATAAGCTTGTCTTGGAAGTTGCGAGACAGATAGATATAGTGTAAAGGTTGTTCAAGCTTGAGCAAAACATTGTAATCTTCTCATATTTTCTTATTAATGCAATATACATATAGCAGGGCTTTTTAGATGTGGATTTCCCATGAAATCATTATTTAATGTGTTGATTGAATTATTTCTCTTGTATTATTCATGATTTATCTATCGATTAATTGTTTCCACTAATGAGTATAGTAGATTCAAGTCTTTTGTTTTAGAAATTTACATAAGCAGTTCAAATCTACAAGGAATTTCTACAGCCTCTAAGAGATAAGTAATAGTACAACCCTAATGGATACACATAGAGATGAGAAAGACTCATCTGACATCAAGTGAAATATTTTTCATAGATGTGACGATCATTACAACCATTACAACTCATTTCCAATAAGTTAAGTATTGAAGTCACCAAAATGGGCCAATTACTTCAATACATGTGAAAGCAAACATGATTCATAAACATTCAAAGGATAGTCTTAGAAAACTCCACACTCCATGTGTGAAAATGTGTTGGCCAAAAGGATTCAATTATCAAGCAAAAGTCCCAAGATACATAAACATAATGAACACCACTCTCTCCAATAGTGGAGCGTTAGAGCCACTATTTGCTCCCCAAAAGTACTAACTATGTCTCTCTAATTCCTTATGGTAGAGGCTAAGGTTAAAAGTCATTTTCCTCAGGAATGAGGATATATTTATAACTTGAGGAATGACCATTCACATCCTCATGACTCTTTAATTTCCAATTTCTAGTGACCTTCAGACTTCTACAACCTTTGGACTTCCAAATGACTTCTGGAATTACGAATGATTCTTTATATTACATGTCTTTTGGAATTTCATGACTCCTTAGTTTTGTTGATGGTGTTGGACCTACCAACATTTAGGGGATCACCCCTGGTATGAAGTCCCAAATAGACCTCCCACCATTTCATGCGGGAGTCCCATATGGTATGATGTATCGGTTGCCATTATCTTAAAGATTTGCCTTAGCTCTTACTTGTCAGCACAGGAGAGTGGTCTGCTTTGTCTTCGAGTAGTGAGGTTCTTGTGCCTAGTGATTGCTAGTGTTACTTGTGTCAATGGTTCTTTCACTATAGAGGGAGAGGGTGGGAGTGAGTCCCAAGTTAGATGGAGGAAGCCCCAACTCTGTCAAGAACACACAACACAATAGGACGTGCACAACTTCTGGAAGATTAGTCTACATAGATGCAGCAATCACAACACACAAGGAAAGATAACACGTACAACACACAGCGGAGGCATCCACACGAGTGCGATGGTTTTTATAGCAAGTTTACATGAAAGGTCCGTCTGATGTCTAGGGAGGTAACCAACACAGGCAGGACATCATTAAAAACTCATACAAAACATTTTCATTAATATATACGTATTACAACAAGTGAATGAGTTCGAGTGTTAAATACAGATTAAAGAAACATGTATTACAAGTGTTTAAGATTAGCCTTACAATATTTATAATACATGTGTGAAAACATGATGGCTTGTTAGTGGGCTTATAAATTAAGAAAAAGTTCTAAGACACATTGTTACACCATACATCACTAACCTCATAGGTGGGGAATTAGAGCCACTACTTACTCCTCAAAGAAAATATTACAGACTCTCAAGGCTATGTGGGAGGAGCTGAGGTGAAAAGTCCTTTCATGTACAAATGAGGAGGTATTTATAGCCAAGCATGAAATTGATTCTTGTGGTTGTTCGACAACCCTCATGACTGTCTGACTTCCATGACCTTTTGACTTTACATGACTCTTCATATGACAAGTGGGTCTCTCAAAGGAGACTCTGAAATTAGATGCGGGCCAAAATTTTGGAGGGTGTTGGAGGCTCTATAACACTTGGCGACACAATGGTAGAACTCCAACTTCTTTGTTTTGGTTCATTGTTAGCACAGGGCCTTTGTCTTTCAGGGAGTATTGAATCAATGTGTGTGTTACTTAGACTTCCCTACTTACCCCATGGACATAAATGGTTCACCTTTTTCCAACTTAGTCAAACACAAAGTTCAGCTTTATCATAGTGTTTTGAAATTAGGAGGGTATTTTAGCTCATGAGTTGAAGATTTTTAGAGTATAATTTTTCATCTCTAATATTTCTCTATTGCCAGCAGGCCTAAACAGTACCCCAATGGAGTCACGCAGGAACACACACATTACCCCACTTCCATCGAACCTCGTCAGTACCCTAGTGGACTTGCATGCTTTGCCTCTCTCCGCAGGAAACCATTCTCTTCTTTTTCCTTTGTATTTTTTTAAGAGTACTATGAATAGGAACTTCTTATTTTTGTGGCGGAAGATGGATCCTGACTTATTTAGAGTAGAAGGAGTTGTTTCATTAGAGAATCATGTAAGACCTCCGACATAGCTTTACTTGTCCTCATATTCGTTTCTACTAGTTGGATGAGTTTGAACACATAGAGAAGAAGGCTGAGTATACGCATGGGGCTTCCCAGTGTGGACACAGGTTCATGGTTGGACCAAAACTTCCCTTGTATATGGTTCATATTTTTCGTCAAGAATTCATCGGCTGAAGGTTATAAACAAGCATGGAGAAGACGAACACAATATTGGCCAAGTGTTGCAGTGTCACAAGTCTCTTCATATCTCAGCCACTTACTCATTCAAAAGCCAGAATGCATCGATGGCAGTAGTTATTTCTAGAAAAAAAAAATAGCAAGATATTAAGCAACTCAAACAATCAAGAAAAAAATAGTAAGTGAAGCAACCAAATGACAACAAAAATAGTAAGCAAGGTAAACAAAATGAAAACAATAAGAAACAAGCAAACTATGTACATGGCATGTGGCGCAACCCAGCCTACTAGAAGTAGTGATATAGATCTTGGTTGTTGACAGGGAGGTTTTCAATCCTCTCGTCAAGTGATTTCAGATGATATGTGTGTGGGCCAATCTTCTCATGGAATATTTACGGACCAATCCACAAGGACTGAAACTTCGTATGCTTGCCTTTGTCTTCATGGGACTTATCCCATTTCAGAACCAAGTCACCAACATTGAAGTTAGCTTTCCCTACATACTTCTTATCGAACCATCTCTTGATACGGTTTTGGTGGAGTGTAAATTTTTCTTTTGCTTTCATCCTTTCTTCCTGGAGCTTGTGGAGTGTATCCATCCTAGCTAACAAGGCTTGCTTTGGGACTCTTGGGATAACTGAAGTGTAGGCAAGTAGATACTAGATGGAAGGATGGCTTCTTTACCATAGACCAAGAAGTATGGTGAGGTATTCAAAGAGGGTTTTGGTGTTACACAGTCAACCCATAGTGCATTTGTTAGAGCAGTATGCCAGTTGTGCTCCTCATAGAAAATAGTCCTTTTGATTATGTGAATGAGGATTTTATTCGTGAATTCTGCTAGACTGTTTCCTTGCGAGTAGTAGTTGGATGAGTGTTTCAGTAAAATACCATTTTGCAATGCAAAATCATAGAGTTTCAAAGATGAAAATTAAGTTGTATTATCAAAAACAAGTGATACCAGAACGTTGAAGCGTGAGATGATGTTCCACTGGAGGAAGTTGATGACCTCCTAGTCATTCACTCGTTTGAGCAGAACTGCCTCTGTCCACCGCATGAAGAAATCAATTGTTGTTAGGATGTAGTGGTGTTATTTTGAAGAATGTGGGAAAATCTCCCCAATGATTTCTAGGCCCCATTGTTGGAACAATTCAGTCACTACAATAGGGTGTAGTGGGACTTCTGAACTACGTGCTATGTCAGTGCATTACTAATAGACTGGGCACTTGTGTGCATAAGCATGTGCATCCTTGAATAGTGTGGGCTAGGAGAAACTAGCTCGCATATCTTTGGGTGTAGTGGTGTTTCCTGCAAAGTGACCCTGAGCGGGTCCATCATGTAGATCTTGTAATACATTCTCTAGTTCATGTGCCTCTAGGCACTTGAGCTGAACTCCATTGTTTTTCTTCTTGAAAAGCACTTCGTGCACCAATTGATATGCTAAATCTCTGAGGCACAATGCCCACTTCTGTCTGATGGAAAAGTGAGAGGTACAGTGCCGTGCTCAAGGTACTAGTGCACATCTGCATACCAAGAGGTTCCATCTTTAGTTGGTGTTGCTCGCCTTATATCATACATCTCAACTTCCTGCTCCCAGCCAACAATCTCTTCTTCATTGTCTGGTGCATTTACTGCTTCAACTGCAAGTCTGTAGAGCCAATGTCCTTTGATCATGCAAACTAGCTTGATTTCAAGATCATACTCTTGCAAGCCTATTATCCAATTCACACATCGTTCACCACCTTGTAAACTGCATATTTTTTCTTTTCAATGGTGGGTAGTTGCGTTATGGTCCCTGTATGCTTGTGCTCATGAAGGAGATGGGACGTTCATCATTCATCTCATCCTTCTAAGTGAGTACTACAAGGAGTGAGTTATCAGCGGTGAAGGTGTATAGCAAGAAATCCTTCTTGAAGTATGGGTTGTATAGTGCAAGTGATTCTACAATAGGCTGCTTGATATGGATGAATGCATACTTTTCCCTTTTGCCCCAACTATAGACCACATCTTTCTTGATCATGTCCTACATGGGTTTGACTATCTACGCATAATTCAAGATGAACTTCCGTAGGAAGTTTATCTTTCGCAAGAATTACTGCATGGCTTTCTTGTTGGTTGGGTGAGGGATCTATGTAACAGTCTGAACCCAGTCCAGATCCACCTTGATCTCGCTTTTGGCAACAATGTGTCCGAGAAGGTTCTCCTCAAACACTGTGAACACATTCTTCTTGGGATTCAAGGAATTCTTGTATTTCTAACATCGCTCAAAATTTTTCTTCATATGGCGTATGTGGTCCTTACGTCTTCTCAAGAACACAGTCACATCATCGAGGTATACCACTACGCTCTTTCCAATGAGTTCACGAAATTCAATGTCCATGGCGCGCTGAAATGTTGTGCCTACATTTACAAGCCTAAACAACATTCGTCTATAAGCAAACATACCCCATTTGGTACGAAAGGTAGTTTTAAGTCTGTCAGGTTCTGCTACTAGAACCTGATTGTATCCTGAAAAACCATTGTGTAGGTAAAACATCTATGCCCCATATATTGTAAGAAGAATGTGGTCCATAGATGGAAAAGGGTATTTGTCTTTCTCTGAGGCACAGTTCACGTTCCAAAAATCAACACAAAATCGAATTTCCCTAGACTTCTTGCATACAAGAACAAGGTTTGAAACCCATGTGGAATGACAAACTTTGTATATGAACCATGCATCCAATAGCTTGGTAAGCTCTTTTTGTATGAGGGGTTCTAGTGATGGTTGTACTTTTGTCATCTTTTGCTGAGATGGATTGACCCTTTCTTTGATTGGAATGATGTCTTGGATTATCCGCATGTCATAAGTTTTCAGATCATCGTACGTCCGCGTGATCACATCTCGCTATTGTTCAAACATGCAGACAAAGGCTTTCCACTCTTACTTTTTGCAACATGTGTCGACATTGATGAACTTCGGATCTTGTTCTATTCCCAAGTTGATCAGTTCGTGTATCATGGTGGAGCTATTTGTTTTGTTGTTCCTTGACCCCTGAAAACATTCTTACAAGTCATAAAGTTTTTACAATGATGCCACACCCTTCGTGATGAGATGGCCTTTCCTGTTACCAACTTCTTCTTGCAAATATTTCCCTTGCTCATCATCATCTATCATTGCATCTTTGAAGATGTCAGCATTGGCCATGAAATGCACTATTTGTTGATCATCATTAAACACACATAGTTTAGTTATGTTATCCGGTATAGATGGTTTGTACAAAATTTCAATAGTAAATCTATCCCTAATCGGTGACATTTGTGAAGCTACATTGGTGAGAGCATTGGCAGCTGCATTATGCATACGTGGTATAGTAGTGATGTTAAATTCTTGGAAGTTAGAGATCGAACACCATACCTCTTGCTGGTAACTTTTGAGATGCAATGACAAAGAGTGAATGGCATTACGTACCTATCATACCACTATCTCTAAATCACATACCACTTTGAGTGTGATCACCTTGAGGTTGATGGCTTTCTACAAGCCTAACATGAGTGCTCCATACTCAGCAATGTTTTTTGTGCACTCGAGCTCCAAGCGACTTGAAACTAGATGCTTCATGTTGTATGGGTCAATTAAGACACTATTAGCTCCTGAGCCATCCTGTGTCTTTGATCTATCAAAGTACATGGTCCATAACTTGTCTATACACGGACCGTTTGGTGCAGTTGTACTACTACTACTATTGTTGCTACTGCTACTGTTATTATTGGTACAATTTATTGTACATGTTTCATTACCATCATTTGGGAAAGGAAGGATGCCGTACTGCGTGTCTGGTGATGTTGGAGTTAATTTTGCAAGATAACACCTCAATGTTGTTTCCAGGAGGTAGTTGCCAAACATGAGTTCTGCGAAGGCCAATGGCTCATTCTCGCCATTGATGGGAGTGACATTATGCATCATATACCTCTAGAATAACACTCGTATTTGGTTTTGTTTTCCCTTGTATGGAAGCCACATGTGCGACCAGTTTGTAGAAAAATATTCGTTCATCTTGTTGGACTAGTCTCTGTTGAGTAGTAAACCATATGTTTCCAGTATGTCCACAACAACTATGTTGATGCATTGGTGGACCCGACCATCATGAGATAGTCATATGATCACATATCAGAGTTCACCAATGGCTGGTACAGATGTTTGATCAAGTTGGATGATTCATGCAGATGTATCACTCCATTGTGCATTGATCTTTTTATTAATGGAGAGCGGCATGACATTGGCTATTGCGCCAGGATCGACCAAGAATTTGCGAACATTATAGTTGTGAACACTACAGTTGAAAACTTCAAATGAGAGTAGGAATGGATGGAAACCTAAGTTTGCTTCTTCCATCTAGAGTGTGTTTAGCACAGTGGAAAGTGATCCGAGAGGTGTGTTGTCTCTCCTTCTAGTAAAGGTTGCGCTATCTATTGCTCTTTGTCCTAGTGCGCACAGTAGGATGTCTCGTTGACTCTAGATCTGTGCTAACATGAAAAAAATGATGTTTGCGTGAGTTTTCTTCATGTCATCTACAATATTGTAGTCTAGAGGTGGAAGACTCACTGAGGTGTCCGAGGTAGTACTGATGTTCGTGTTGTCCAGCTGAGTGTTCTGCATTTTTCTGCTCATGGACGTACTCTTGTCCACCGCCATCTTCATGGACCTGCTTTGTGTTTTCTCCTTCGGGGCAACTAGTGGATCAACCTTCCTCAATAGCAGTATCATATTTTCTTATGCTTCCCCAAGTGTAAGGGAAGCCCCTTTACTCCTAATATTGCAATGGTCATTTTTCTTTGGCGGTTGTTTCTCGGTGTTCGTCTTTGATGCTTCTTGCGAGCACTGATACATGTTCACCACATGCCTAGAACTTGATGCTTCATTAGGTGTAGTATCTTCATCATTATCTTTGTCTTCCAACTGTTTCTTAATATTGTTGTCTACATCAAATGTATAACTGCATACAAAGCTTGTGACTCACTTCCAGTCCAAACAAGAGTTCTCAGGGTGGTGTTCTTTGTGGAATGAACATAAATCAAAATTTGCACACCTATCAAGGTGGAATATAGAGCCCTGTATAGTTTTTGGAGTGAACTAGTTGCTACCTGATGACATGCTTCCTTGTCTCTATCTAGACAGATGGTTTCTGTGGTCATGTTCATTTTTCATTGTTTAAGCTTGGACACTTCTATTTTCAAGTTCTTGATGAGGCAAGTGATGATTTCAATATCATTTGTTTCCTTGTCTCTACCTTTGCTCGCCATCGCTTAGGAATTTCTGCTCATGTCTTTGGAGTTCCTTGATGGTTTATCATCCTTGATGAGTTCAATCACACACAGGTCTTTCTCAATAGTAATAGCCTCTTTGTAGTTTTCCAATAGTGTTGGTTTTGCATCTTGCTTAATGAACTGCGCAATGTTGGTCGGCAGTACGGACATGTAGTAATCAATAGCGATGGAGTCATGAGGTTTGGTGTCCACTGCAAACTTGTTCAATATGTGTGTAAATCTCTGATTGAAATATTTTACCTTTTGTTTCCCCTCCATCTTCAGGATTCCCAATTCTTTGAGTAACATAGCTTAGGTCTTGTCATTAGCAAACTTTTCAAGAATCATGTGTTTGAATGCAGCTCATTTCTGTATGGATTTTGGTGGAAGTTTGTGATTCCATGTATCTACATGACCGTTCAAGGTACATGGAAACAATCTACATGCTACGTCGTCATACCGTACCTCGAGGCCCTGCAGCTGCAGGTAGAAGTTGTCCAAATGATCTTTTGCCTTCACTATGCTGTCACAGTTGAAATTGATGCTCATTCTCTCTGCTCGCTTTGTTATCCTTTGCAAAGCACCCGGGAGATCCAATGGTCCCTGAGTCATCCATTCCATATTTTAGTTAGCCATCTCTTCTTCTCCTTCATCCTCCTCCTCTCCTTCCGAATTTGACAATTTTGTCTCTGATTCTGTTGGTTCGTCTCTGCCATTGCCTCCTTCGTTGCCTTCCCCTCCACCTCTTGTACTAGAGTCTAATCCCAATATCACAAGGGTGTCTTATTCCCCTTATTGGAAGACTAGAGGTTCCTCTCCATCTTCGATAGCTTTTTCCAAACCTTCAAGTGTGGCAAGAACTGTTTCTTCCACTGACGATATAACAACCCCTGTGGGTGTGGCTTTTGGCTTCCTTGATGCATATGGAAGATGATGTATGACTAGGATTAGTCTAACTGCTTTCATGAACTAGTGAGTGATGGGATGGATGGAATGAAGGAGATGATATGGAATTGTGTGTTTAATGCTAAGAGGTGAGAAGTAACCAACTACAAAGTTTCTTGCAGGTGAGCGGAAGTGAAAGTTACTGCCTTAATCAGATGGTTGATAAGTGAGTGTGAGAGGATATTTAGCCATATACAACTGGTGGCCCTCCCTTTAGCACCAGAAATTTCGACAATGTTGGACCTGCCAACATTCAAGGGATCACCCTGGTATGAAGTCCCAAATAGACATCACACTATTTTGTGTGGGAGTCCCATCCGGTATGATGGCCCGATTGCCATTATCTTAAATATTTGCCTCAACTCTTTCTTGTCAGCATATGAGAGTGGTCTACTTTGCCTTCGAGTAGTGAGGTTCGGGTGCCTAGTGATTTCTAGTGTCACTTGTGTCAATGGTTCTTTCACTGTAGAGGGACAGGGTGGGAGTGAGTCCTAAGTTGGATGGGAGGAAGCCCCAAATATACTAGGAACACACAACACAATAGAACATTCACAGATTCCGAAAGAGAAGTCCACATGGATGTGGTAGTCACAACACACAAGGAAAGATAACATGTACAACACACAACAGAGGAGTTTTCATGAGTGCAATGATTGTTATATAAAGTTTACGTGAAAGGTATGTCTGATGTCTGGGGAGGTAACCAACATGGGCAGGATAGTGTTAACAACTCATACAACACAATTTCATTAATATATATGTAATACAACAAGTGAATGAGTTCAAGTGTTAAACACAGATTAAGAAAACATGCATTACAAGTGTTCAATATCAGTATTACAACAGTTACAATACATGTGTGAAAACGTGCTGGCCTATTAGCAAGCTTCTGAATTAAGCAAAAGTTCCAAGACACATCATTACACCATACATCACTATCCCCGTGGGAGGGGCATTGGAGACACTACTTACTCCTCAAAGAAAATATTACAGACTCTCAAGCCTATGTGGGAGGAGCCGAGGTGAAAATTCCTTTCATGTACAAATGAGGGGGTATTTATAGCCAAGATTGAAACTGACCCTTATGGTAGTTCGACTACCCTCATGATTGTTTGATTTCCATGACCTTTCGACTTTACATGACTCTTCGTATGACAAGTGGGGCTCTTGAACTTCCAAGTTACATTATATTGATTGACAGTATGGCCTACTATAGAGATGTGGATGACATGACTCATGACAAGACTCGAAATGACAATGTTGGTAAATTCGTGTTGCTACTAGTGTGCATGTCTAGCTACAGTGTTTTTGGGTGATGGACGTCCTCATGGCGTGTCGCAACTTAACCTCCACATGGAAAAGTGCGCGGAGTCTTCGATCATCACTGGGTTTGCTTGATGTTGCATTTGCACATTTCTCCTTGCTTACATGTTTGCATGCTTGAAAGGATTGCCCATTCACAAAAAGTGCATGTTCATTTCTCTATCCATCCGTGAACACATCTTGCATGTTCGCTCATATGTCCGTACATGAACACATATTTGCATGATCGTTCATTCGCGAGCACATCTCCCTGCATGCGTCATTTGTTCATCTGTTGGTGAACATGTCCTTTTGCATGTACTCTCTTTATTCATCCCATCTGTCATCGCGCCATGCGTGTTCATGTACTAGTATCTATAGTCACTCATGACAAGACGACATCAAATCCATAAACCTCCTGGTCTACCATGATGTATGATCATTTCGGATGTAGGTGATAGAGAGAGGAGAAAAGGTTACATGTTGTGAGCTAGGATGGAGGCTCCGGGCACTACTAGTGAAAACTGCATAGAAGTCACTACGTGATGGAGATGGGAAATCTGGATTGACATTGACTATCCACGAGATCTGGCTCAGCTGGAGGACAAAACTATGCAATTTTTTAGAGGAGCAGTCCGGGTTGCAGGAAAGCTGGGTAGAAAAAAATCTACTTAATTTTTGGAAGGAGTAGGTAGTGGGAGCTCGGTAGCCAAAATTGTACAATTCTTGGAGGGAATTGGTAGTTGGATTCTAGGACCTTGGCAGCAAAAACTACAATTCTTGGAGGGAACTAGTAGTCAGCTACT
>APFE030479441.1:4482-16057 GCA_000404065.3 Pinus taeda
GAATATGATCATTGTGTTTATTTTAAACAATTGAAAAATGGCATATTCATTATCTTAGTATTGTATGTTGACGATATTCTTTTAGCAAGCAAACGCATAGAAGAAATCAACAGGTTGAAGGCTCAGATGGCAAGGGCATTTGATATGAAAGATCTAGGAGCAGCAAGACAGATTTTGGGCATGGAGATTTTCAGAGACATGAGCAATGGTAAGCTATGGCTATCACAACAGAAGTATATTGAGAAAATACTTTTGAGATTTGGTATGAATAATATGAAGTCTGTGTCAGTCCCTTTAGCTTCCCATTTTAAGCTTTCTTCGAGTTTATGTCCTAATACAGATGAAGAAAAGGATTATATGTCTCGAATTCCATATGCCAATGTAGTAGGGTGTTTAATGTATGCGATGGTTTGTACTCGACCACATATTTCACATGAAGTTGGGGTTGTCAACAGGTATATGGAAAATCTGGGTAAAGGACACTGGTCAGCAGTGAAATGGGTGCTTCGGTATTTGAGAGGCACAAGTAGTTATTGTATCACTTACAATAAGAGCAGTGAATTTGTTTGCGGATATGTTGATTACGATTTTGCAGGAGATTTGGATAAGAGAAGGTCAAATTCAGGGTATGTCTTTACTCTTGCAGGTGGAGCTATTAGATGGATGTCAAACCTACAGAATATTGTTGCTTTTTCCACTACTGAAGCAGAATACATTGCTGCTTCTCATGCTTGCAAAGAAGCGATTTGGTTGAAAGGTTTGTTTGGTGAATTTGGTAGGTTGCAGGAACAACATCAAGTTATTTTTGTGACAGTCAAAGTTGCAATACATTTGGCTAAGAATCCAGCCTATCATAGTAAATCAAAGCATATACCGATCAAGTACCATTTTGTAAGACAGGTTATCATTGAAAGGGGAGTCTCTCTTGAAAAGGTCCATACAAAGGAGAATTGTGCATAGATGTTCATGAAACCAGTTTTGTTAGAGAAGCTACGCTGGTGTTTGGCTTCTCTTGACTTGCAGAAAAAATAAAATAATAAAGAAACAGGGCATCAGGCTAATTGTTGTCAAGGTGGATATTGTTGAGATTTTCTGTTTTATGTCAAATAGGCAAAAGTCTCAGTAGATGACAACAATAGGAATTTGTTGCTAGATTAGCTCCAGGTTGTTGGGAGGGAGTTAATGCATCCTAAATTTGATGTGAAAGGATTTATGAGGCAGTTAGATTCTCCTTGCTATAAAACAGGTATCCATACGGATTGTTTTTGGTGTGAGAGTTTGTGAGGATTGGATTAATTATGTAATCTCCTGTTTGATTAATAAATACTGCTGATACCTATGTTTGGTGGACGTAGCCCAAATTGGTTGGGTGAACCACGTTAAACCTCTATGTTTCCTGTGCATGTTTTCAATAGCTGTGTATATGATTTTATGTTTGTTGTGCATCTGATCTCCAACATTAGAGGTATTAAATTTACCCCACTAAGGTTCAAGATTGAATTTTAAAGTTCAGTAGAGGTCTAATCATGGTTAAGGATTTATAAATTAGAATTTGAATTGCAATGATAGGTTGGGGCTCATGATTTCGGATTTAAGGATCCATTAACATTGTGTTTACAGTATAAATGATATCTATTTTAAACTACATAGTCTAGGAGTCTAGAGCCAAATTTATTTTAGAGTGCACTTAGGGATTAGGTTTTAGCATTTAACATTTATGTTCACAATTAAAAGAAAAATCATTTGGGTGATTTTTAGTATGTGCTGGAGAAAGAGAAAGAGGAGGAGGACGAATGTTTGATGAAGTCTAGACTAGCAATTTATCTCGGAAATGCATTGCAATAAAAAATTTCATAGACCAGATTGTTTGCAATTAAATTGGCATGCTCCTCTATCATTGCTTTCCATGTGAAAAAAGTGTTTATCGAGTATAATGCTTCAGCACCATGTTTATATGCTCCTGAATTACTATTCCCTCTGATTATGTCTACTCTTAATTGATAACCAGGAGAATTGGCATCTCGACCTGGAGAACGAATTCCATATGGATATGTTAGCCTACCTTTTGTATTTTCCTCTATCTTCGTTGCTAGTTGTTATTCTATATAAAATGCAGCATGTGCTTCTTTCACTAGGTAAATGAGATAAAATTCCCATGGGACTGGCTCTTTAGGACGGACGGTCGGTACGGTACGACTCCTGCCTTGACCTTTGCTACTGATGAGTATATAAATAAAATAGATTCCGCTCTGGTTATTGATAGCTTTCAATCTGGAACTAGTATGGATGCTACTGAAGCTAACAATGGTGGTTGTGGTTATGTAATTGAATTTGCTCGAACAACTGCTCAGTTGCGATCTATAACTGTTCTAAATGAATCTTCTTATCCAAGGCATCTCAAAATGTGGTAGTTTATGGGTTTCAAGGTCCCGACTGTGACATCCCAAGTAATTCCATCTTGGATTGGAGGGAGACAAATAAGAGCTACCCACACGCCCTCACTTCAACCGTGAGACAACAAACTCATGTTTTTTCCTCTACGAATGCATGAAGAATCACAAATTAGATTCTTTGCGTGAACTTGTTTTAATATACCAATTAGCACATCTCACGGGGAAAGGTGTAGTAGAGAATTTATCTTGCATCTCTTAGGGAGAAAGAATTTATCTTGCATCTCTTAGGGAGATTACGAATAAGAAATGGTAATTTTTTTATCCTTTCAATTTACGATTTGGTTAAAACTTACATTCATTTGACTTCTATCATTGATGAGAAAATGCCATTCATGGGTAATACGCGAGACGTATAACTGATTTTTGGAAATATAATTCTCATATTTAATGAGGTAATATTTTTCTACCTATATTTGAGACCGCACTCTACCATGAGTATTTTTCCATGCAAGAATATATTCTTGCATATCTGATGGATTTTGTTTTTATCCACCATGCAATTATTCGTTTGCAAACTGTCTTCCCTGTATGATCCAACACCTACCCTTCAACTCATAGTTGTTGATTATGGTAAGTTATTTTCTTCTATGTCTAGAATACATTTGTTTTGATGCCACATTTTTGTGCCTCTTTACTCTACGCACTTCATATGTGTTTTTTCGATTTGATAGCCTAGTTATAGGAGTCGCTTTGACATCCTACTTGTATTTATACTGATGTGCTTCTAAAGTTCCATTTACTTGCTATTATGTTCATCAGTTCCCGATTAATAAAATTATGCAATATTATCTTCTTCCTCGCATTAGAATTTTGGTGATTTTCATTTTGTTGGAATTTTGATGAAATTAATAGTGTTCACAATATTTTGAGGGCTCTTTCTCTATGATGGCTGGCTTCCCAGATAGTAGACTGACAAAATAGACAAGATAGTAGACTGACAAAATAGACAAAATAGACATTCTGCAAGCATGCAACAATTTCAACCATTAGGTTTTTACTATTTCATTCATTTTACAGTTGAGAATTGGCATGGCACCATAATATAATCAGTAATATGGCCTTGGAAGGGTATTAAAGGGGACAAATTTGATCCCTAAACTCTAATGTTGTTCACATATTCATTGATATTTGAATGCTCTGATTTTAATTTTTAGGAATGGAAAAATGCAGAAGGTTTCTCAAGCTCTTCAAATTTTCTTGATGGAGTATTCAGGGGATAAGAAACTTCATCAAGATGTTATTTCCACACCATGGTATAGCTCTTCAAATTTTCCTGATGGAGTATTCATGGGATAAGAAACTTCGTCAAGATGTTATTTCCACACCATGGTATACATGTCTCTACAAAATATTGAGGAAAGCGTAGTTTGTGTAGATATTGCCAAAAAGCATATTGAAGACAACCCTTTGAATACCAAAGAAGCGAGAGATTTGGCTCTAAAACTTGATAGCCTTGGATGGAGTTGTGCATAGTCTCATTCGAAACATCAATGAGGATTCACATATACCATCAATGAGGATTCGCATATACCATTCTTGGACAAGGAGAAATGTGCGTAATGGTTTCTTTCTAAGTAGTTATTCTGGAGACCTTTCCCCTGTTTATGTTTGAAGTTTCCCACTCGAAATACATTCTTATTCATCTTGAATATATCTGTTTGGCTACGTGATGTAGGAGCATCCAGCTAAGGGCACCATGACCGGGTGTTAATCTCCGCCAAGGTGGAAAGTTTATTAGCGTTTTGTTTCTTTATGTTTAATGAGTCAAAGCAGAATGTATGGACTTGTTTCTTTTTAATTTCAGTATTAGTTAGGGAACAACCTAGTTAGTTAGGGTCATTGTAACAATTGTATGTTTCTTTTATTTTAGAAAAAAAAAGACAGTCATGTCAAATGTAAAATCTTACAATGCAAGCAAAACTGAATGCCTTAACAATTATGTAACTAATATAATAAAAATTGAAAAGTAACTATGCACAATTCAGATAACTGTGGACAAAAAGTACAAATGAAAAATGTAAACCATTCGGAGGGGTTCAACATACAAGTATGGTAATACAGAACAGAGAAGACAATTTTCATTCATTCGAGTCCATCTGTAATAGCCATTGTAACATTTCTCTACTTTTTTTTCTAACCATTGAATAAACCAGAATAACAGATATGGTGCATGCAAACTCTTTCATTTATTTTATCTTTTAAAAGAACAGAACACAGACAACAAGATTTGCACGTGAGTTTTCAGTAGGAAGGCTGGTAATGCATGAATAGAGACCATCACCGAAACAGTCAAGTGCATTACAAACAGTTTGAGCAAGGGCGAGCATGTAAAAGTTAGGTAATGAAAAAACCCAGGACAAAGGTAACAAACATAAACCAAGACATTGTGATTTCTTTTCATTCCAGGAAAATATAGATATATATATCTATATATCTATCTATCTATATATATATATATATATATATATATATTATATATTATATATATATATATATATATATATATATATATTATATAATATATATATATAATATATATATTCGTATACATATGACAGAGAGTCCGGAGATAGCCCAATGAACAGTTAAAGAGCCGAACTAACTAGTAAAACCCTAGACGAGGGTTTCAGTTCCAGTAAAAATATATTTATATTTGTATACAACGAACAGCTAAAGAGCCAAACTATCTAGCAGAACCCTAGACAAGGGTTTCAAACAGCCTTCAAACAGTCTTTTAAAATCATTGTATCATTACAAACTTCGCGGAGTCAAACAAGGGTTTGTGCCAACAACCCAGGTCGCATAGCGACGACAAAGGCATATGAAGAAAGAAATACTGGGATCCAATCCCACCTAATCGACAGAGACTAAGCATGAAAAAAAAAAGTCGAGATTGTGGTAGAGCCTACCGGGAAAGGACTGTGGTGTTCACACCCAACACGCAAGACAAAAAACCCCCAACCTGCAAAAATCGAAACCGGGCAACACTGTCAGCCTAACTGTCAACAAAGGAAAGCAAACGAAGTTTGGAGAACTATTTACATAGTGAGAAAAAATTATCTAGAGGTTTAGCCACGAAGGAAGAAAGCAAAATCAGTGAGCCACATTCTACAGTGATAACCTGACACAGAGGAGCAAAAACTGTTAGAACAGGAGAAAGACGAGGAGTAAAATAAACCATGGAGGAATAAGTTACCTAGAGTGAAATCACAAGCAGGAGGAGGCCATCGTAGATGTGACCTGTAGCATGCACACTATTAATCAAATCTAACCAGCAGAATGTCCTAAATAAAACAATAACAGTGGAGAAAATACAAAACAACCAACCAAACAGAACATACTAAGCCATTCTCTTACGCTAGCAAGCAGAACCATCACCTTGTGCTCAAGGAACTGAGCCCATAAGTCACCAAGACAAACGCAGGTGCCATATTCACATGTAGCAGAGCCCATTTACGACACAGGTAGAGCCTATGGCTCATTTCCAAACATCCATAGCCAAAAATCCACTCACAAACCCAAACACTCAGCTGAACGAGGTTATGAATGCGGAAATGAACAATTGACATGGTAAACAGGGTTTTGGTGTAGACCGAGGAGCAGGAGAACAATAACCAAGGCAAGGACTGCCAGCACAGTGAGAGTTAATGCCAGTCATAAATGCCACCAAATGAAGTCCAAAACCATCTAGCAATTGACCACTAATCAACATTTGTTAAGCCACAAAATCACTATTTAATTATTTATGTATTGATTAGTGCATTATTGTATTGTTAATTAACTTTGCCGCGTGGAACTACGGGTTGGTCCCATCATAGTGGTATCAGAGCAAGATTTAGTGTTTTCTTGAGGAATGGAAGTTGGCAAACGAGGATGTGGAAGATGTGCTCAGAGAGCAGCAGATGAAGGGTTGCGAGAGGAGATCAAGATCCTTACTGCCCCTTTGGAGGCAATTGAAGTAGGGAGAAGAAGTGATCCAGAGATAGGAGATGATAGCGAAGAAGAAGCTGTAGTGACAATAGATGGATTGGATGAAGAAGGGCTAGAAATGAAACTGTTGAGGTCAGTCTTGTTGGCAAGTAGCAAGCCTAAACCAGAAATCCCAAATTATGATGGCAGCTTGTCCACAGTGGTTTTATTGGACTGGATCAGCGAGCTAGATAAGTATTTCAAGTGTGAGGAGATAAGTGAAGATCGAAGAGTTAAGTTTGTTGTAACAAAGTTGAAGGGACGCACAAATCTGTGGTGGAACAGTGTCCAAATAGAGAGGAGGAGGTTGAACAAGTTTCCAATCAAGAAATGGTTAAGGATGGTGGCCAGGTTGAAAGGTAGATTTATGCCTAAGGATTACCAGATTGTACTACATCGGCAAGTGCAGAATCTGAAGCAGAAAAGGATGACAGTGAGGGAGTATAATGAAGAATTCTACTAGGTGAATTTAAGAGCAGGTTATACAGAAAACACCCTAGAGAAACCATCAAGGTATGTGAATGGTTTAAAGTGAGAAATATTAGATGAAATCAACATTCTTTCCATGAAAAACATCGAAGAAGCATATTAGAGTCCTATGTAAGTAGAGGAGAAGATCGCTAGAAAACAAAATGCCAGGAGAGGATGGGGAACCGACAAAGTAAGAGGACAATCTTATGGCAGGGGACGAACTGTCGGCAGTAATGAATAAAGCAGTAGTTCCAAGGCTTTTGGAATAGCAAAAATAGGTGATAGCACGAGAGGTGGTAGGCTATACTAGCGAGGCAGGGGAAATGGCCGAGGTAGAGGAGCTAGTTATCAATGTTACAGGTGCCACAAGTGGGGGCATAGATCTTTTGAGTATCCTAAGGTGAAACAAGCTGGATAGAGGGGTGTGCATGTTTCCAGCCAGAAGAAGCAGAGGCACCTCCCCAAGAAGTAGAAAATGTGCTGGAAATAGGGGAAGCTTTAGTTTTGAACAAGGTGTTGCTGAAACTAGCCAAAGAAACAGTTGAACAAACTCAGTAGAAAGCTTTGTTTTGAAAAGTTTGTAAGTCACATGG
Source organism: Pinus taeda (assembly GCA_000404065.3). Classification (NCBI taxonomy): domain Eukaryota; kingdom Viridiplantae; phylum Streptophyta; class Pinopsida; order Pinales; family Pinaceae; genus Pinus; species Pinus taeda. The sequence goes on from APFE030479441.1 coordinate 11,969, forward strand.
TAAGTGTTGTAAGCTGATTATCGATAGTGGGAGTATAGATAATTTGGTTGTCACGGAGATGGTGGAAAAGTTGGGGTTGAAGCGGTTGAAACACCCCACTCCTTACAAGGTATCATGGCTGCAAAAAGGCCATTAGTTGTTGGTAGATGAGCAATGCGAAGTGGAATTTCATATCAATAGATATAAGGAGAAAGTCATTTGTGATATAATGTTGATGGATGTATGTCACATACTGCTAAGTAGGCCATGGCAGTATGACAGGAAGGTGGTACATGAAGGGAAGACAAACTGTTATAACTTTGTCAAAGATGGGATCAAGCACACGCTTGTGCCCATCAAGAAGGAAGAGACAGTGGGAACAAGTGAGACGAGAGTGTTTTTAATGGCCAGAAAACAGTTTTTGAAACATATTGAAGACATTGAAGTAAGTTATGCTATTGTAAGAAGAGAAAAGGCGGTGCTGCTACACACAGAGGTGTCAGATTTTCCCACAAAAATTCAGCAGATGTTGCAGTAGTTTAGCGATATAGTGGTGGATGACTTGCCAGATAAACTACCCCCCTAAAACAAGTATAAGTCATAATATTGACTTTATAACAGGAGAAAGTTTGCAAAATAAGGTAGCATAATGGATGAGACCCAAAGACAATGAGGAGATCAGAAAGCAGGTGCAAGAATTGCTAGACAAAGGGCTGATAAGGGAAAGTTTAAGCCCTTGTGTAGTTCCAACAGTTCTCACTACCAAGAAAGGAGGATAATGGCGAATGTGCACAGATTCGAGGGCCATCAACGAGATCACTATCTGGTACATATTTCCACTACCACAGATGGTTGACATGATGGACTACTTGAGTGGGGCAGCATATTTTTCTAAGATTGATTTAAAGAGTGGGTATCATCATATTCGAATTCGAGAAGGGGATGAGTGGAAGACGGCCTTCAAGCCTAACGAGGGACTGTATGAGTGGCTAGTAATGCCATTTGGACTGAGAAATGCACCCAGTACCTTTATGTGATTAATGAATGAAATGTTGAAAGAATACATTGGGAAGTTTGTAATAGTGTACCTGGATGACATATTAATTTTCAGCAAGACGAAGGAGGAACATTTTCGACATGTTTGAAAAGTGCTAGAAAAATTGCAACAGAATAAGCTGCTGAGAAATCTGAAAAAGTGTACTTTTTTGCAAAAAGAATTGGTTTATCTGGGTTTTGTGATTGCATAAAACGAGTTGAAGATGGAACCATAAAAGATTGCAGACATCGTCAACTGGCCATCCCTAAAAATCTTGTTTGAGCTACATAATTTTCATGGGCTGGTGAGTTTTTACCGAAAATTTATACGAAATTTCAGTGAAATCTACACACCTATGTTGGACACTATAAAGAAGGCAAGTTAGCCTTTACGTTGGACTCAGGAAGCAGAAAGGAGTTTTCAGTTGCTAAAGAAGAAGATCACAGAGAGACCAACCCTAAGATTGCTAGATTTTAAAAAGCTTTATCAGGTTTGCTGTGATGCAAGTGGTATAGCCAATAGAGCTATACTTAGCCAAGAGGATAGACCTATTGCATTTTTCAGTGAGAAGTTAAACAAAAGCAGGCACAAGTATTCATCTTACGACAAGGAATTCTATGTTGTCATCTAAGCACTAAAGCACTGGAGACACTATCTGTTGGGGAATGAATTTGTTTTATTCTCGGATAATTCTACACTGCAGTATGTGATGAAACAGCACAAGCTAAACCACAAACAGGCTAAGTGGGTTGAATATTTGTAGAGTTTCACCTTTGTGTTGAAACACATCAGCGGATAGGACAACAAGGTGGCGGATGCATTGAGCGGAAGAGCCCTAGTCTTGCAGGAGAGTACTATACAAGTGTTGGGCTTTGAGCACTTGAAATATTTGTATTAGACTGACACAGATTTTAAGGAGGCTTACGAAGCATGTCAAAATCCTTTGGTGAGAGACAATAGTCCATGGTTGGACTACAATTTGTAAGAGAAGTTGTTGTTTAGAGGAGGATAGTTATGCATTCCTGACTACTCAATGAGAGAGAATATCATTCGGGAGAAGCACAGTGGAGGTCTAGCCAGACATTTCGACATAGACAAGACATTGGAGCAGCTCAGTCATTTTTATGATTGGCCAAAAATGTGAAGGGATGTGCAAAGATTTGTGAACAGTGTGTCAGTTGGCAAAAGAACACAGTCAAAATACGGGACTTTACATGCCATTGCCCATCCCAAGTAGACCATGGGACTCAGTAAACTTGGACTTTGTCTTGGGTCTACCAAGGACACAACAGGGTTATGATTCGGTGATGGTAGTAGTGGACCGGTTTTCCAAGATGGCGCATTTCATCCCTTGCAGAAAGACCAGCGATGCCACTCACATGGCCCAATTTTTCTTTACACAGATTGTCAGGCTACACGGTCTACCTAATTCCATTCTCTCTAACAGGGACGTGAGTGTCACTTTTGGCGCACCCCGTGGAAGAAGATGGACACACAGTTAAGTTTTAGCTCTGCTTACCACCCATAGACTAACGGGCAAAGAGAGGTGGTAAACAGAAGCCTGGGGAACCTGCTATGGAGTTTGATTGGTGAAAATTCATGGATGTGGAATAAGTACTTGCCTAGGTAGAGTTCACTTATAATGACTCGCCCAATCATAGCACACGTTGTAGTCCTTTTCAGATCTTGTATGGCATGCATCCTCATAGAGTGCATGAGTTGCGAGATCTAGGACAGTAGTAAAGGCGAAGTCTTGATGGGGAAGATTTCACTAACGCGATGAAAGATTTGCATGAGCAAGTGAAAGTGGAGTTGTAGAACAGCAGTCAAAAATATAAACAACAAGCAGATTTGAATTGGAGAGAAGTGCACTTTAATGTGGGTGATGAAGTCCTCACACATCTGCGCAAGGAATGTTTCCCTAGAGGTGCATACAACAAGTTGAAGTACAAGAATATAGGTCCCTACAAAGCCCTCCAGAAATTTTCAGAAAATGCCTACGAAATACAACTGCCACCAGGAATAGGGATTTCACCCATCTTTAATGTAGCAGACCTCTTTCCATATGTTGTTGGTTTAGAGGAAGATAGTACCACACAGCCTACATGGGACACCCAAAATGGAAGTGAGACTTGGATGAAACAAATGCCTTACGTTTAGCCCCCCCGAGATCGAGAGGATCCTCGACACTCAGGTGGCCAAGTGAACTCCAAAGAAAGATTATTTTCAATTGTAGGAATTTACAGGGTAAGTTCCTCAGACAGAACACCAGAAGGACACCGCTCACAAACAGATCACAGATCAATACACCAGTATTTTGACGTGGTTAAAACCCTCAGAGAGGGAAACAGTCCACGGCCTGCGCCAACGTGGCTACTACAGGCAATTTATTAATAAAAGAATGAAAATTTACATAAGCTTCTCTCATGCACGGTTAATCTACAAATGACCCTCCATGCGCTTTAAATAGAATTCATGGACCAATCGGGTGTCAAGCCACGGATCAAGTGTCGGTAATACCGAGGAGAGAATGAACCGTCGGATCACTACATTTCGTGACCGTCGGATTGTAAGTTACAAAATGTACAACGGTAAAGAAACACACTTTACCTAACTCTATACCTAACTCTATACTAGACCAAGTTGAACTTAACTATTCCTATGTGTCGGAATATCCTAACATCCCCCCTTAAGAACAACTTGGGATAGGATTGAAGGATTTACAAATATGACACAATAGGAGAAGGAAGGAGGCACTAGAGCCTATCCCCCCTTAGTGACAACTTCCTGAACTCCAAGCATATATCGAAGTTTAGTGAACTTCGCCTCTGTGAGAACCTTTGTGAAGATGTCTGCAAACTGATCATCTGTTGAACAATATTGCACTTCAAGAACATGGTCATGAATGAGCTTTCTGATGAAGTGCATGTGAAGTTCAATGTGTTTGCTGCGCTGATGCTGAACTGGATCTTTGCAAAGCTGAATGGCACTTTGATTATCACACCAAAGTGTAGTCGGATGCTGCTGCTCAAAGCCCAATTCTGCTAGGATCTGACGAAGCCACAAGGCTTCCT
>APFE030479445.1:0-16084 GCA_000404065.3 Pinus taeda
GTGCTAAGGTATAAAAGCAGGGTCCTCATTGTACATTCAAATCATCATATACATTTTTATATAATAATAAATTATTATTTTTAAATCCCTTCTGTGTATTTTAACATTCAAGTTTACTAGCTATCATTTTCATGCATCAGAATAAGTTTTTATGCTACAGTGGTATCAGAGCTATGGCACGCAATATAATCATGCAGGCCTTTGAATGTAGTTGGCCACACAATATATCATTACATTCATGTTTTGAATCCATGGAGAATTCTAATAAAATTCAGGAAGTATTTCGACATTTAGAAAAATCATGTGCTAAAACTACAACATGTTTTAAGGAGACTTGTGCAGAAAACAATACATATTCATCGCTCGAACTAGATTGGCAAGAGCTGAAGTGAATGAAGGAAAAGAGAGGTGAGGATAAGGGTGAACCAGAGGCTAAAGCTGGAAAAAAATGGACCCTTGAAGGTGAAGAATCTGATGATGATGATGTATTGGTTTTTATGAAAGCACATGGAGATGTTCCTGGGTTTGAAAATGGAAATGTTGTAATAGTTGATTCAGAGGATGAAAATATGTCGAATGGAGAGGCCATGAAGATTGATAAATCCGATGCCAATGTTGAAGATGAAATTGATCCTCTGGATGCATTCATGAATACCTTGGTTACATCTGACATGGAAAATTTGAACAACACAGCGGAAAATTCCATGTTTGGTAATGAAATTGAGAATGAAGCCAAACGTGTAGGCTCCAAAGGAAAGAGGACTATCAAAAACACTCTCGGGAGAATTATACCAGGTGAAGAGTCTGATACGGATAATGAAGAGGATGAAGACTTCAATGAAGATCAAGTGGATGATGAAAATGGTGACGAGTTCATGAAGAGAATGAATAAAACTAAAATTGAGAAACAATCTATTGTGGACCACTCCAATGTGTAGCATGCTCCCTTAAAGAAAGACTTTTACTGGAAAGTAAGAGAAATATCTCTGATGACATCAGAGACATTTGCACTTTATAGAAAGCAGCTTGAGTTGAAGATTCATGGAAAAGATACATCGAAGGTTGTCAAGACATGGAACCAAACTGGATTGACTCATAATGTCCTCGAAGTCATCAAAAAATTAGGTTTCGAGAATCCTATGTCTATTCAAGCTCAGGCCCTTCCTGTGATCATGAGTGGAAGAGACTGTATTGGTTTAGCAAAAACAGGTTCGGGTAAGACTCTTGTATTTATTTTGCCTATGCTAAGGAATATTAAAGATCAACCTCATCTTGCTACAGGTGATGGACCAATTGGTTTGATTATGGCTCCCACGAGAGAGCATGTTCAACAGATTCACTATGATATCAAGAAAATTGCTAAGGTTTTAGGATTGAATTGTGTACCTGTCTATGGAGGTTCAGGAGTGGCACAAAAAATTAGTGATTTGAAGAAAGGTACTGAAATCGTGGTATGCACACCTGGTAGAATGATTGATATCTTACGTAAAAGTGGGAGTAAGATATCAAATCTTCGTAGAGTCACCTACCTTTTTATATAAGAAGCTGATAGGATGTTTGATATGGTTTTTGAGCCTCAAATAACTAGAATTGTTCAAAATACCATACTAGACAGACAAACCGTGCTCTTCTCTGCCACATTTCCTAGGTAGGTAGAGGTTTTTGCTTGCAAAGTATTGAATAAGCCAGTGGAAATTCAAGTTGGTGCACGTAGTGTTGTTAACAAGAATATAACACAGTCTATAGAGGTTCGTCCCGAAGGTCAAAGATTCTTGAGACTTTCAGAGCTTCTTGGTGAGTGGTATGAAAAGGGAAAAGGCACATGGCAGTGTGCCATATGTTTAGGATGGGATATACCCATTGCAACATTTGCAGAATAATAATGTCATATTTTGAAGCTCACATAGGTATTCTAAGCCAATGGGATATACCCATTGCAACATTTGCAAAATAATAATGTCATATTTTGAAGCCCACACGGGTATTATAAGCCAATGGGATATACCCATTGCACATTTGCAGAATAGTAAAGTCATATTTTGTAGCTCACACGGGTATTATAAGCCAACTAAGTGTAAAGGATAAACTTTTGGTTGTTGTGAATACACATATTTTGGACAGCAAGTGTAGAAATGGTTGATGACAAGAATGTGGAGTTACCATTTTGAGTGTGGTAATTATCTAGATGATGTACTTATGAGGTATATTGACTCTATTTGGTGCAAGGGTGATTGGACAAAGATCACCCCTGCCCACAACGCCACGGACGGACAGTGCATTTTGAAGTTTAGACGCAAACTGAAGCATGCGCTCAACATTCTAAAGAAACAGACACAACAAGTTTTCCCTTTTATTAGTTATCCTGGTAATGGAAATTGCATTACTTGCAACTTCCAAGGGTTGTTTCTATTAAAACAATTAAAACTCGAAACCACAAACAACAATGAAAACTGCAACATGACCAAGTCCTTTTTCTCACAAGTTGCCCATCGGTCTCGGTCTCCGTGGCACTCACACTCGCATTCATTGTTCCAAATAGCTATCAATGGCTCCTTTTAAAACTAGGAATTATGGTTACCATGTTTCTGCATTTTCTCCACAAATACAGGATTGATGAAGTCATTTTGGGCGAAGGCAAATGGCACTTTGAACATCATCCAAACTGGGTGGGAACATAGACATGAAAATTTGGAACATTGGTCTTTTCCCTTTCTTTCAAGATGAAGAAAATCAATTTGATATTGGATTTTTGGTTTCCAATGCAGGTAATATCGCTGAGCCAAATCTCTGTGACAATGTTGTTTACGCTTCCACCGTTAGCCTTGAATCAAAAACTTACATTTCACGCTGTAAATCTAAAAATTCCAATGAAAGATGTCCGGTTGCAAAAGTCTCCATTCTAAAATCCATTTTCATGGGTTCTTCGAGGGGTTGCCCTGGCAATGCAGGTTTTGGGTCTGTAATTAGAAAACACACAGAAAAACCATCCTCTACTGCTATAGGAAATATAGGCTAACCTGCCAAGAAGGAACTAAAGCGTCCAAAATTCGCATCACCAAGCATAAACTAGGAAGGGGACTCTAAACTCAAACAAGTTCAATTAAGGAATCAAGAATCTTTCATGAATCATTAGAGGTTGGAGTCCAACCATCATGGCACTTGAGAGCATTTGAGAGGCATGGAAACCCCTTGATCAAATTAATCATCATTGGAGAATGAAATACAAAGCGAGGCACAATGAGTGGTCTAATACGTTAAGTCAATGACAAGGAGATATTTAAGATGTATGCCTTAGTATCCCCACATGATCTACACAGGCTCCCGAGCTTATGGTTTTAGCATATCGAACTCTACTCGCATGTTGAGTTTCTATTGACATAATATTGTCCATCTCTGTCTCTGTTTGAGCGAGTGTTTTGTGATTTTTATCATGGAGGATCATATCTAGGTTTCCTTCTCTTTCCTCCACGCATCTGTTTAGCTCTTAGCTCTTGGAAGCATCCCTTCCTTATTGGTACTTGAGATAGAACTTTATCATTAGCTGCCAACAAAAAAAATGATACCACTCCTAGCCAGAATTTTGGGAGCTATACCCTCTTCTTGAGCTCCTCATTTGAAAAAACCCCATCTTAACATGATTGCTAGGTCTCCATCCTTTACTGGGCATCTGTCCTGTTTCTTCAGCTTTCCAACAAACTCTGTGTCATCCATTCTTCTAAAATCACCTTTCTCTTTCCAAGTTCAACATTGATGATTTTGACTTGCTTTGATTTCAAACACATCAAGCATTGCTCCAACACTTTTCATTTTAGTTTTATTTAACATGACCATATTTATGGAGGCCAGCGAGATTTCTTTTCTCTTTTTGCTTTTAATTAGAACATTATGCACTCACATTGCGGCTGGAAAATTTGAAGTCTCCTAGCATATAAATTGCATTACAATGAGACAAAGCAGGGGGAGGTGGGAAGGTGGCGTTTGCCAAGAAATGATCCTGCACCCAAACTCTGTGGAGTTATTACATCCATACACCATCTCTGTGGAGTTATTACATGCATACGCTAGAAAGATCAAATCAAAAAGGAAAACCATCACATATCAATCTGGGAATTGATGGACACTTATATTTTCGTAGCTACTCCTGTCAAGTCTTCCTATCCTCACGAGAGGTGAGTACAGAGTTTTGATTGCATTCCCAATAATTGAGATCAATGCTTTAGCTACAATTGTAGATGTTGAAGTCAGGGTTCACCTGCTTGTAGTGCATTGTTTAGCTAAGCAGAACAACATTAGGCATGCTTTGAGTTTATGGTACACTGCTACCTTTATTCGTGTGAATATTGATGCAAGGGCACAAAAAGATGAATGAAAATTAGCCAGCCCTACAATGAATGGTAAGATGAAATCCCTGAGTGAACAGACCTACACTTGAACCTAATCAAATTTACCTAACAGGGGTCCCTGTTATTAGAGAGAGCATAAATTGGCTATTTTGCCTTCACTACATGTTTTCTCCCAACAAAATATATACCTGGAAACTAGCAGAACGTGAGTGAACAAACCTTGACTTGAACCGAATCAAATTGACCTAACAAGGGTCCCTGTTATTAGAGAGAGAATAAATTGGCTATTTTGCATTCACTACATGTTTTCTCCCGACAAAGTATATACCTTGAAACTAGCAAAAGCTTACATAACATAACCACAATCACAATCACAAAGCTTATTCTTTGTGCTATCTATATATATATATATCTGTGTGTGTGTGTGTGTGTGTGTGCACATGCAATACAGACCCAAATGCTTGACATCGACCACCGATGATGGCGCGATCAGTCTGTTGCATGTGGGTTGATCACATTCAAACCACAGTGCAAGCTCCAAGTACAGTAATAGGATTTGGCCATTCCTAGGAAAATATAGGCTCCACGTACAGTAATAGGATTTGGCCATTCCCAATCAAATATAAGTGAGAAAATCAACCACAACATATGCCAGTAATCGTAGTTTCCAATCTCTCTTTGTTGGCTACATGCTCCACAACATAGTTGTGCACTGTGTGTTTTTTATCAAATTAAAATACACCAAAACACACTCAGAGTGTGAGCTAAGTGACTCAAATGGAGATGGGAACGATGATTATCTTTCTTTTCCTTTATATAAATCTTTGCATTACTGGGCACTTTGTATGGCAGTCAAGTCAAGAGGTTGACACTAGCGAGCTGACTAGAGCCAGTTTTCCCCAAGGGTTTTGTGTTCGGAACGACGACTTCGACTTACCAGGTGGAAGAAACTACCAAGTCTGATGGAGGACGACCGAACATTTGGGTTAATTTTATCCGTCAACCAGGTATGCATTTTTTCACAACTAATTTGGCTTCATTGGATCAATCATATCCCTGCACTGTAATGTTTTTCACATATTCAGGTTTTTCAGATTTTACGGGTGTTTGGTCTTTTCTTTTCAGGGATTGTAGCTAACAATGTCACTACCGATATTATGGTGGATGAATACCATCTTTATAATGTATATGCTTCTTCTGCCATTTGTCCATTTTGGCCCTTATTTTCATGAGAATTCAAATGATAAAGTTTATGGTTTTTCAATGGAAGAAGATTTTGTAGGAAAAATGTTGTTTCTACATGAGTTATTTAAATGTGGAAATTTAACTCCAAATATTCGTTTCACAAAGCAATGTAGAGTTGATGGTAAATATGAAAATGGATGCCTACTGTTTCTTGATATCCTGGTCTAGGAATTTCCCAAGTAGGAAGATACTAGGGTTTTGATCACTGTCCAAATTTAATATATGAATGAAAGATTTTGACTGTATTAAATTTATAAGTTAAATATTTAAGTTACTTACATTAAATTCCAGCTTTTGCTTCAGCGTACAAATAACTTTCAAAAATATAGAATGGTCCCTTGAAGTATAGTTTATGGATCTAGGACTTACCAGGTGGAAGGAGTTGCCAAGTCCGATGGACGAGGGCTGAACATTTGGGATAATTTTATCCGTCAACTAGGTATGCATTTTTTCACTACTAAGTTGGTATCATTGGATCAATCGTATCCCTGCACCGTAATGTTTTTCACACATTCAGGTTTTTCATATTTTAGTGGTGTTTGGGATTTTCTTTTCAGGGATTGTAGCTAACAATGTCACTGCCGATGTTATGGTGGATGAATACCATCTTTATAAGTTATATGCATCTTCTGCAATTTGTCCATTTTGGACTTTTTTCATGAGAATTCAAATGATAAAATTTATAGTTTTTCAATGGAAGAAGATTTTGTAGGAAAATTTTTGTTTATGTCTTGAATTATTTAAATGTGGAAATTTAACCGCAAATATTTGTTTCACAGAGTGACGTAGAGTTGATGGTAAATATGAACATGGATGCCTATAGTTTCTCGATAACCTTGTCTAGGAGTTTTCCAAGTAGGCAGATACTCAGGTTTTGATCGTTGTCCAAACTAAATATATAAATGAAAGATTTTGACTCTATTAAATTGATAAGTTAAATATCTAATTTACTTACATTAAAGCCTATAAATTTTAAAAATATAAAACGGATCCCTGAAGTATAGTTTATGGATCTATGATTTATAACCGTGTTTCTGAAGTTGTGTGTATTTGATGATGCAGAAGGAGCAGTTCAAAGATTCACTGGGAATACCAATGTATTTATAATTATTACGAACTCCCAAAGGGGGTAGATCCCCCTCTTACAAAGTGAAGAATAGATAGATGGATATGTAAAAGAAACCCAAGAATTTATATAGTAAAACTTTAAATTTCATTTTAATTTTTTTAAATATTGAAAATCATCTCATTTCAGTTGCTAAAGATATCTAATCTATAAAGGTGATTTAATGTCTAACATGATATATATATATATATAGACTTATACTCAGAAAATAATAAATATGATGTTACGCTATTGTAGTGTTAGATTATAAAATAATATGTAAAAGACAAAGTAATAAAATATTAAGTTCTATTAAATTACTATATTGTAAACAATTTATTTAAAAAAATTATTCATAATACTCATATTACTTTAAAATAATAATAATAATAATTCAAATTTATATTCTCAAAACTTCATCTTAAAATATAATTAATACAATTTGCTTCTATAAATATATAATAAATGAAAAATTAAAATATAATTATTCAAATTCATATTATAATTAAAAAAATATTTAACATTATAAACATTAAATTCACTCTAATTCAATTTGACCCAACCAATATATCTTAATTTTCATATTGGTAGCCATGGTTCTTTGTTTCCTTGTTTTTTGGGTTCTTTCGTGTTGTTACTTGCTTTTAACAAAATAACATTAAAGATTATATTTTTTTTTAAATCTTTTTGGGTTCCTTTCGTGTTGTTACTTGCTTTTAACAAAATAACATTAAAGATTATATATTTTTTTTAAATCTTTGCAAAGTATATTACGTTTAATATGTTTGTAATTTTATTATTTTCACAAAATAATAATTATATTAATTTAGAATTTCAGTTTTTGTGAATTATATATTAACTTTTAATATTGGTTAATTAATTTTATTAAATAATATTTTACATAATTCTTTCATTTATTTTTTTCTTTTTTTTTCATTTATATTTAATTTCATAGTTTTACCAGTGTCTACATGTGAGAAACTTTATGGAGCTTATTTTTTTGTTTCCTTGATATAAGATGATGTGGTTGTTGTGTGAAAACCACATGGATTCCACTCATTCATGATGAATAAATGATCTAGAGGGGTTCTATTATTTCTTTGGAATATTTACAAGTTGAATATTAATGAGGCCAAATTGGGTTTTAATTGATCTTAAAAGTTGTATCTTAGTGGGGTCATAACATTCCTTCCAAGCCAAAGAGCCCAAAAAAAAGACTTCAAAACTAATAGACAATTAATTCAAGATTTGGGTGAATTTCTAGGCAATTTAGGGAGTTTTTACCATGACACTTTCTTTCCTCCTCTAAAATCTCAATGATGAAGGTTCTCGTATGGATTATAAGGGGCCTTAATGGAAAAATCAAGCATCACATTCTAAAAAGAAAGATTTCTATAGAAAATACTGATATCCTTTTAATACAAGAGACCAAATGTGATCACCTCATTCTAAGTCAGCTAGTTAGGTTGCATGCAACCTACTAACGTCACACATTTATGACTGAGAGTTTAGCTCAAAGATTTTTCATCTTTTTAAATAATTTATTAATCAGTAACTGACTACTTGGTCTAATGGAGATGATAAACACCCTCGAGAATGTGTTATGCATAAAGGGATGAAATGGAGTTTCAAGTTATGCCTACCATTCTTCCTTTCTGCAGGTAATTCTATTAACCTAATAAAATCTTGCTACTAAAATATTATTTCCCATATCTTATTGTGGTTCCATACCAACATCATGCATGACCATACCAGTTGTATACCATGACCCCATGCATGACAATAATAACTTTGATAGCATAAAATTTTACCCAAAGAGAGAGCAACCCACTCTAATACCACCTTGTAATCGCCTCCAACATTTATCAGCTTTCACTAGTTTTCCCGGGGTAACTATGAGTCGAGGGTCACTATGATGGGACTCAACCTCCTATATGATCTTAAGAAAATGGATTCGACAACTTAAGACCTTATTGACTTCCCTCATGTATTACAGGACCTCTAGGAGCTACCCAACCCTTCTAGGTGTCTAATGCCTAAGCTAAATCTCTTTTTCACTGACCTATTCTCTCAATTGCTACCATTACAAGGCCTCTAAGAAATTTTAAACATTCAGTCGCTACCATATTTCTTTTCCTTATGACTATGAACTTTTCCAATCAGTTTTATACCATTGCCCTTGAACTCTAAGCCATGTTTTCACGGCTCAGACTAAAGCCTCTACCCAAAACTCAATGAAACTTCCAAGAATGATGAATAACATAGGAAAAAGTATTATGAACCAAAAAAATGAAGAAAAACTTGACCAAACCTCTCCCAACAAGGACAAATATTTTATCAAACACATGGTAAACATGCAAACTACACATCATGAATGCATATTTGAACATAGGGATTTGAAACTTATCTGGAAGGAAAAATTCCTTTTCACAACCTTTGCGTAACACCAATTAGGTCATGCATTCATTAAGAAGACATTCATTAATTAAAATGTGATAAAATCCATACTTAGATCTGGCATATAACCATGTTTATAACCAACATATTATCAAGTAGATAACAAGGATAGAACAACTATTAAAGCCACATAATAACAAGTATAATTACCCATCCATGACAAGAGAAACTTAGCTCTTATTAACCATATGCAAAAGCCAACCAAGTCAGGGACTTCCATATACCACCTAACTTTAGATTGGGTTGAACCAAATATTTCTTTCATCCAATCACCCCCACGCCATATTGCAAGATTGAATGTGGAATCTCATGCGATAAACCAATCCACAAATAAACAAGAGAATCCATAGGGTAAACCACCTCCACCCTCACCATACGACAATCTCACTTGAGCTAGTCCCTAGATCAAAAAACGAAACTGAGCTTGGATGCCTCAAAATTCCTTCACCATCCCTTGAGGATTTTTCCTATCTCCACCCACCTATTTAGGGTTTCCTAGAAAAAAACATTTCCACCGCCAACCCTTGGGTTTTTCCTCACACCACCTCATGCAGAACCAAAACCTTTCATCAATCGATAGCTCAACCAAGAAAGAATCCCCTCACACCACGTTTACGCAAAAATAGGAAGGAAAGGCTGAAACCACAGTCGAAACCCAACAAAACCCATGCAAACAATAACAAATTAATTGAATACAGACATGCACATACCATGCATGCCAAAACCAACTAGGAAATCATATATGCTACATGTTACCTGTAAGTATTCTCATTAAATTTATTTGATGAAACCTTTGCTTTATTGATTCTTGTGTTCCTTTGCTTTCCTTGTCCTTCCTTTTCTTGTTTGCTTTCCTTGTCCTCTTCATTCTCCTCTCCTCTTTAAGACTAATTTCAAAAAAATAGAAAATGGCCCCAAACTGATGCTTTGATGTGTTTTTATTATTGATGTGCCTAATTTCTTCATTTTCATTAATTTTCCTTGAATTTCCTCCTCACATGCAACTTGTGACCTTTCACCTCCATTTTATTGTATTTCCCTTTATTTTCATAAACAAAATACCAATAATGGATTTTTACCTTTTCAAAGCCTTTGTCATTTCCTTTGATAATTTCTCCATAGCCATACAAATCAATGATGTTTGTGAAAATAGTATGTATGTAAAAGCTTAGCAACATACAAACTTAATAGGGAGTGACAGAAGATGGAGCAGGAAGGAAATTGTGCAGAACTAGCGTTTGGAGTAGAATACTAGAATTGGGTACCATGGAGGGTTGAGAAGGGAGGAGTTCTACTCCCTCCTACAATCATGTAGCCTCTAATCATTTCAAGAAGCCCATGGAAGTGGAAATCGGGTATACAGAAAGAGGAAAACAGTTAAACAATAGAAAAGAAAGGATGGCAGAAATGCAGGAGAAAGTCAAACGGGAGAAATGTAAAGAATTAGACAGTAAGAAAGTTGACCCTAGAATTATTTAATTATTTAATATTTATATTCATTTTATTTAGCTAATTGTTATGAATTATATTCATAACAACACAAAATTACATGTGATGATGGTGGTGGTAGTTGAGCTTCCTCCCACCTCCTCCATTGAGCCATCTTTTTCCCAGGATCCATCTAATGCCATAATTTCTTGTATTGAATCGAACTCAAATTTGAACTTGAACTTGAAGTTGGTAACTATGGTTGAATGCAAAGATATTTTTTACTCCATCAAGCTCGTTGTTTTATCTTTGTGAGGAGTTTCCTCTTCTTAATTGTTAGGGTTTGAAATCTAATGAATTTTTGTGGATAATCATGTTTTGGCTTGCATTCCTTCATAATGGAGGTGCACATAAAATCACCTTTATTGAGTTGAATGGCCTCTAGAAGACTCTTATTTATATCCATTATGACAAACTTATGTGGGAAAAATCAAAGTTGAAACCAATTGTTATGATAATAGTTTAGAGCTTGGGATGCTTGAGTAGGACTTCATTGACCGCATTCTCATTACACAAAATTACATGTGATCATGGTGGTGGTAGGTGAGCTTCCTCCCACTCCTCCAATGAGCCATCTATTGCCCAGGATCCATCTAATCCATCATTTCCCATATTGAATCAAACTCGAATTTGAACTTGAACTTGAACTTGGTAACTATGGTTGAATGCAAAGATATTGTTTACTCCACAAGGCTCGTTGTTCTATCATTGTGATGAGTTTCCTCTTCTTAATTGTTATGGTTTGAAATCTAATGAATTTTTGTGGATAATCCTATTTTGGCTTGCTATCTTTTGGCGTTCCTTCATAATGGAGGTGCACATAAAATCACTTGCATTGAGTTGAATGCCATCTAGAAGACTCTTATTTATTTCCATTTTGACAAACTTTTGTGGGAAAAATCAAAGTTGAAACCAATTGTTATGATAATAGGTTACTCCTTGTCACGATAGATTTTGAAAGTTGATCATCTTAGTAAAGTCCTACTCCAACAATGAAATAATGTTTCTATAAGAGTTATGAGTTGGTCATTTCAGTTGAGGAAAGAATCCAAGCAAGTTAGGGTTTTAAATCTATTGAATTTTTGCAGTTAATCTTGTTTGGGCTTGCTATCTTTTGGTGTTCCTTCATAATGGAGGTGCACATAAAATCCCCTGCATTGAGTTGAATGGCCTCTAAAAGACTCTTACTATTGAGTTGAATGGCCTCTAGAAGACTCACTCTTGTATCCGTTTCGACAAACTTTTGTTGGAAAAATCAAAGTTGAAACCAATTGTTATGATAATAGGTTACTCCTCGTCGCGATGGATTTTAAAGGTCGATCTCAGATAAAGTCTTACTCCAACCATGAAATAATGTTTCTAAGAAAAAGTTATGAGTTGGTCATTTTAGTTGAGGAAAGAATCCAAGCAAATTTACCACAAAGATTTCTTTTCACTTTAAAAGAGGTTTCTACGGTATATTGGCCAATAAATTTAATTTACAACCAAAGTTGACTCATTAAATTATGCCCTAAATTATTCATTATATTTTAAAATCCCAAACCCTCTTTTTAATAAAAATGCAAATTACGAAAAATATGGTTTTTAATATTTGCAATAAGAAATTGAGAATGGAATAGTGTGTGGTGAATACTATCCTTGGCCCAAAAGTCGAACCTATGAAAACGAAAGAGACCCTGGTCTTCCCTTTCTTTAATAATCCTCTCACTATTTGGATATTCTTCTCTCTGTTATTCAAAATTTGGAAAACGAACCCAAAAAAAAAGGGTATTCCATGCTCGTCTTCTCTCTCTGTTATTTAACATTTGGAAAATGACAAAAAAAATTAAGAAACTGAAAACCTGAACTATACGAAAATACAAATTTCTCTCTGGCCATTGTTTTAGTTTTTTTTTATTAAAATAGAAATTGACAAAAAGAAATTATTAAAATTATAAATTTAATTTATAAACTTGAGTAACTTAAATATTTTTTTGGATATTCCATGCTTGTCTTCTCTCCGTTTCCGTAGCGTCTGAAAGTGTTGGAACTATGCTTTGTCATGCAAGCATATCAGTTGTCTATGGGCCAAATCAGGTGGTGGGCATGAAAGTGTTGGAACAATGCTTTGTCATGCAAGCATATTGGCCGTCTATGGGCCAAATCATGCGGTAAGCATCATGGTGTATCACATCCAGAAAGGACTGTCATTAGCCGTTGATCTATCTGATTCTGGACCCAATGTATGGCATCGATTGGTGGCATTTGAATTATCAATAGTGATGGTTGGAGGCATAGAAAAGAAGTGATGATATGGGAGCTTTTTCAAATGGAAGGTTTTGATGGTGATGGATTTTCTTCGAAGGAGATGGGGAGGATGTCTGAGTCTGTGTGTCGACAATTTTGGAGGGATTTGTACTCCACGTTTGAGTGCGTGGGAGTGGGAGACAAGATATGTTTCAGGGCTCATGGGAGTCTAAAGGTAGCTGTCTACAGTGTCACCCACGGCTCATGGAGTTGGTTACCTAGCTATCCTAATCCACATGACCAGGATTCCCAATAATTGAGATCAATGCTTTAGCTACAATTGTAGATGTTGAAGTCAGGGTTCACCTGCTTGTAGTGCATTGTTTAGCTAAGCAGAACAACATTAGGCATGCTTTGAGTTTATGGTACACTGCTACCTTTATTCGTGTGAATATTGATGCAAGGGCACAAAAAGATGAATGAAAATTAGCCAGCCCTACAATGAATGGTAAGATGAAATCCCTGAGTGAACAGACCTACACTTGAACCTAATCAAATTTACCTAACAGGGGTCCCTGTTATTAGAGAGAGCATAAATTGGCTATTTTGCCTTCACTACATGTTTTCTCCCGACAAAGTATATACCTTGAAACTAGCAAAAGCTTACATAACATAACCACAATCACAATCACAAAGCTTATTCTTTTCACAAAAAACCTACATCTAAGGAGCCTTGTCTTTCAACCCAACCTAGATAACTGGAATGTCTGATTTAAGGTGTTTTAATTGCAAGCTTTATTGTTAGTCTGAAAGAAAAAAAATGTAGCACATCAATGGATTGTGGCTGCAGAGCCTACTGTAAAAAGCTGCTTTGGATGTAGTAGCTATGCATAGAGCGAAAATACATCAAAGATCAGATAAAAGTTAATAATTTTTAGTAGTATAGAATGCAATTTATTGGATTCAGTGCAGTATTGGTTGTGTAGTTGTATCGTAATTAATCTGTGAGAGGGAAATATAGCTATAAACTAAAGTCTCTTCTAATGGATGAATGATTTCTTGGACCAAATGTGTTCAATATTTATGTGCATGGACTTTTTAAATGCGTTAAAAGCTCCTCTATTGAGCTGTGTTAAAATGTCTATTATATTTCTTAATATTCTATTTTTAAACAATTTGCCTTGTAAGATGACCCTAAGTATATATTGATGTATTGGATAAGTATAAATATATATTAATGTATTTTCAATAAATGATTAAAGAATGAGATTATGTAGGCTTTTAATATTTGTAATAAGAAATTGTGAATGTTTTTATCAACATAATTCCTTAATTTAATAATCTATGTAATGTACCAAAGTCCTTGTTGTAGTTTTGACACTCAATTTTTATAAAAGATGATGTTTTCTGGGTGACAATGATGGATGTTGATTATTCATTTTTTTCTGTTCGAAGTATTGAAAAATGATACAAACAATCTAAACAAACACCCATACCACTTCCCAAACATGTTGTCGTTCGTGTATATCAAATGCAGTGTCAGATTTGAAATGTTGGCCTTTTATTTTCAAATGATACAAACCGTCTAAGCAAACACCCATACCACTTCCCAATTAACATGTTGTCATTCATGCATATCAAACACAGTGTCAGATTTGAAATGTTGACCTTTTATTTATTTATATAGATATGGAGGAGGTTGCTTCGAATAAGGCCGCCGCAACTTGCTGAGTTCTTGGATTCTGGCTGCTCAGTGCAACAATGGCCACTGCATTGAAATACCTAGAATGTGAATCTACAAATACCAAGTTTTGTTACTACATCTACAATCTATCACAACCTCGTTATTTCTGTAAGACATCCAAATGCTACTGGACCAAAAGAGGCACTTTGAGGAATGTTCTTGTTGGTGAAAGTTACAGAAAAAACAAGACAATCAAGAGATAATTTTTTTAGTGCTCATGACAGTGAATTGACATCCACGACTACTCATTGGAAAATCACAATAATAATGACATCACACATCCTGTCTATAGTGGCCAATTGCTCAAGCCCCGGGCACACTTATTTCACCAAATCCAGGCCGCTTGCTTTCATACGCTCTGGGCAAATTTGGTGGTTGTGGCAATTCACCACAGTAGTAGAAGACAAAGTAGTGTAACCCATGATGGATTAATACTCACTCAATAATTCCTCGAACAAATCGTCAACCAGAAGCTTCAAATTCATTCCAGCCACAAGCACAACTGCAAATACATAGTAATTTTCGTCATGTAAAGAGAAAACATTAAACTCCAAAAGAGAATGGTGTGAAACCAGAGCTCTCTCACTTTCACTACATATGAGAGATGGTTTACCTCTTTTTGTTTACAGGCCATGCAGACTGATTTGACCACAACCGCTGGAGCTACCCACTCCTCGAATCTATACAACGCAGGAGAATGGGCAATGAACCAAGAGACATGTGCAGTAATAGCGCCTACACCGCCACCATTGGAAATGAAAGGGTTGAGAAAATTCCGAATCAGGGGAACAAGAAGATAGCCATCCCTAGGAAAACCATAGCTACGAAAGCATTTATGATGGGAAACTCCACAACGCATAAGAAAGCCAGGGGTAGCATCCCTTCTCGCCTTTTTACGGTTTACGGTTTATCAGGATACAGAGTGGCATGAGTTGTACGAACTTCTTGCTGAGTGTTTCTTGTAACCAACCTCCAGCGCAAAAATTACCGAGCCTATAATCCCTTCTCGCCTTTTTACCGTCTCTCAAAATACAGAGTGGCATCTCTCCAAATTCAGAGTGGCATCTCTCCAAATTCAGAGTGACATGAGTCTTTATTGTAGAGAACTTACAGTTGAGTCTTTCCTCTAACCAACCTCCAACACATCAGTTATTGCCTATAATGATCTAATGAATGAAAATTTTTTAATCGTCTAACGCATCATACCAATGATTCAGGATAGTACACAGTGGCATGTAAGAAAGTTATTCCTAGAAGCAAACACCTTACAACGTAATTATATTCAATGTGAGCTAATTTAAGGGAAGAAGTATTACCTTAAATGTGATTCAATTTAAGCCTACTATATGGTTATTGGTAGATAATCTTTTTATTTTTCTCGTGTTCTCATTAATTTTATTGCAATGTTACTTGTTTTTTAAAGCAAAGAACATTTTAAATTTTATGGACCAATAAGTTTTTGCAGTTAAAAGATTA
>APFE030479451.1:0-15306 GCA_000404065.3 Pinus taeda
AGGCTATCTTTTAATGAGACGAGAGTAATACCAAGGCTATCTTTTAATGAGACAAGAGAGTAATACCAAGGCTATCCAATGAAATGCTCAACAAAATACCTCTTATCCAATGCCTATAACCTTATGGGTAAATGAGAGCACTTTAAAGCAATGTATTCAGAATTTCAAATGACACAAATGAGTATCTTCAGGACAACAGAGAATTACTTATGCTTCAGTAGAAGAGCAGTAAATAATTTTAGGACAACAGTGAGCAATTTCTTATGTTAAATAGTCAAAATATTTCAGATTTGCTTATTTCTTTCTCTGTTTTGGATTAGAGGGAGAACAGAGGAAGTATGCTTGTGCCAGTGATGAACTTTAGATTTCTAAAATGCTTATGCCAGTCAATAAAGGACTTATGAGCAAGACAAATAATACCTCAAGGAGTTTACAATATTCCAATAAAAATCCAACGAAGAAGCGTTAGGATTATCCAATGAGCTAATTCCAACAGACACAACAAACTCAATTTCTTTAATATTTGTGTTTGTTTAGCTAATCTTCACTTCAATGATATATCAATTAGAAAAAAGTGAACTTTAAATATTACGAGCACAAATATTATGTGAGATTGCTAATAGGAGGAGAGGAAAAATTCTTAATATCAACCAATTATATCCAAGTAAAAAAAATAGTAATCCTTTTGAGAATATGATTTTGGGAATTAGGTTACTGCTATCCAAACGTTGCAATATTTTAATAAGAAGATATGTCAATGAATCACAACAATGCAATATACCTTTAATTATGTGACTCGCTGAGACTTTCACTTTGTAGCAATTAGGAAGAAGTGAATTTTGAAATTGATTTTGTAACATCAGTTTAAGAAGCAATTTGGCAGTAGGACTAGCTAATGAATGCAAATCTGTATTTTCAAGAAGACCTTCCAAAACAATGAGCAATCAAACACTAATGGCTACTCTTCAAGTTGTAAAACGCAAATGCTAAAAAAAATAGAAAGACAATTAGTGAATGCTAGTGATGAAAAAGAGCACCATATTTCAAATATACCATTGTAAAAAAATGAAATATCAGTTGCTACAACCCACTGTCAGTCAAGAGAAATATATAAGAACAAGGATTAGGTTCCTTTAATTAAATGGACAAACATTTCAATGTGAGCGATGTAACTGACATGCAAATAAATTTATGAAGTATGTGTGAAAGACAGGATTGTAAGGCCTTTTCCACCAATAGATTAATGAAACACTGTCACAACAAATACCTTTAGCTACACCACTTGTTTAGGATGCTCTTCACCTTATGAAATAACAATTAGGGGCAAGTGAGATGTAAATAAAATGCAAGCAGAACTAACTAAAGGCAGTTAAGTGAGCAGTACTTAGCAATTAGATCTAGCTAATTAAATCCAAGAGTTAAAGTCCTCAAACAGACTAGCAATTAGAAGGCAGAGAGATGAGCAATATACACCAGATCTCAAGGGTACTACAGTCAAAAAATAACCCACAATGAAGAAAGACCAGTCACAAGATAGCTTGCTGGTAGCAGGAATATTTACTAAAAAAAATGTAAGAACCAGATTCATAAAAATATTTAAGCCACCTTGTAATTAATGTGATTAATTCTTGAGTGTTCTAGGCTTAATATTGCTAATGTTTAAACATGATCAGGCTCTGTATGTGATGCTTCAGGTTTGATATTTTTAGATAGTGAGAGAGCACTGCTTTTTCTTTTCAAAGAGAACTACAATGAGTAAAAAAAAACTTACAACAACACTCCATTGGAATGAGGGGGTGAACCACTTGTGAATGGAATTGAAAACTTACTTGCAGTAGTGGATGAACATCCTAGAAGCCCACAACCTTTACTGAATAACTATTTTTTTCTTTCGGCCTAGCTGGGAGATGGATGAGTAAGACGTTAAGGAAATGACTTACAAGCGTATCTCTTCTACAAGGAATCAATGACGGATTCAAGACCAATACAACAGTCAAAAGAAGGCCCCTCTAGGAGCTTTTGACTCTGAGAAAAAGGCCTCAAATTGCCAGTAGATTTCTAAAGAAATTTGTCGCTAAAAATCAACTTTTAAAATGAAACTTTTGCCTTTAAGAAATGATGGAAACCCTTTGTCCAAAATTTATGATGAATCCCTGCGAAACGATGATCAGATCTTGCTGAAGATAAAAGATATGCTTTGCTGAAAGGCATGCGTCATTCTCATCATGTTAATTATTTTGCATGGATTGCTGACAACTTTAAATGCATGCTATGATTCTTATTATCATTCCTTGCTTCATGTATGATGAGAACAGGAACTCCAAATGAAGATAAGATTTGAACAAGTTGATTGGAAGGATCATTTAGATCAGGAGAAAATCTACTCATTTAGCAAAATAATTACTGTGACTAGACACATAATAGTTCATCTTATCATTTATTAACAATGGTCGGAATATGAACATCCAAACAGCAACTTTAAGCCTCACATGCTGAAGACAACAAAGCCAGAGCCCTAGATTGTACTATTTCAACTAGAAGATTAAGTTTCTACTAAAGCAGAGTATCATATACTAAGGTTCCAATGCAAGCAAAATGTTGAGCCTTGATCCTAATTCTTCTATGAAAACCAGGAAAGATTGGTCTTACCCTACTAGAACAGGTACACCATTCAAAGTTCAAAATTTCAGACAATAGCCAAAAACCAACCTGAAGAATCACATATTTGTATAAAATGACACACATAGAAGAATACTTTTTAAATTATGAAATGGAAAAAATCTATACCCGAAGAATTAAACCAATGCAGTGGAAAAACAAATTATACAACACATTTATACTGAAAAGACAATAGCCACACAAGAAGAACATGTTTTGATAAAAGCACAAGATTCTCACCTTCCTAAACATTACCAGTAATGTTAATAACAAATGCAGAAACAAACTAAAATCTGTATATCAAAATAATATTCTAACTGGAATAGCAGCCCCAAATGCTGGAGAACAGCGCAAGAAATTATAGAGTTATACTCGCAAAGCAAACTCAAAAAGTAACCATTATGATGTTTGGCAGGAAGTCAAAAGACGTAACTTATGCTACCAAAACATGACTAGATAAGCAAACCTCGAATGAAAACTAAAGCTTTATACAGCAACATGAAAAAACAAACTTAAGCAAATGATGAAACATCACTACAAAGTTACAAAAGAAAAAATTGCCTTTACAATATTTCATTTAGCCCCAATACAGAGAAACCATATACTAACAGAAAAGAAAATTATATGGTAGCTCATTTAAATCATAACTACTTAAAGACTATTTGATTAGAAATAACGAGTGTCACAATATTTCTGAAAATTACCCTGAAGGGCTTCAGAATTTCAGAGCAAAAACGAATTTGACTTCCTCAAACCTGCTCTGCAGAAGACACTCGAAAGTTTCATAGAAGTAAAGGCTGTCAAAACTACCCAATTTAAACAAGTTACATCACAGATAAGTCTTTGGAGGGCACCAAATCCCATCAATTACATGGTCGAATAACAACATTAGCAGAATAAACTTACAAAGTTAGAAATCGAATTGTATCAGAAATGCAAAGTGCATGCTTCGAAAAGCTCTGATTTAGGTGAGTCTGCAATGTCAACCGACAAACTGCATTCCCAGGTTCCGTTGTTTAGATTTGAGATGTGGCATTGCTACCGCATTGCAATGCTAAAAAGACCTTAGTAAGAATTTATTACCTACAAAAACCCCAAACCTGAAGCACGACTAACGATGAATCATGTACTAAACTATAACAATACACAGCGGAGAAACGATGGGATTCAGCAGGAGAGATACTAAATAGACTTCAAATATCTTAGCAACAGCGCAAATAGTACAGATTTAGAATATCTCAACAACATAGATACAGAGAACATACTTGCAATAATCTCAACTCAGAAGAGGTACAGAGTAGAGTTAAACATCTACAACCCGGCAGAGATTCGGAGTAAAGATTTTAAATATCCCCTGCTCAGATTTAGTGATACATATTTAAAATAACCACAATTCGTATTAGAGACGCAGCCTAGGTATTTAAAATAACAACTCAGCTTTAGTGATGGAGAGCACAGATTTAGAATAAGTACAACTCAGTATTAGAAAAACATCCATATATCAGCATTAGCGACATGGTACAGATTAACAATATCCACATCTAGGCATTAGAAAGGTAGATTTAAATCATCCACAACCCAGAATTATAGATGCAGAGTAAAGATTTTAAATATGCCCAGCTCAGCATTAGAGATGCAGGATACAAATTTAAAATATCAGCAATGCTGAATACATATTTATTAAATCCCCAACTTAGCGTCAGAGATACAAGTAAATAATTACAATATTCCCAACTCTGTTTTAGAGATATTTGGTACATAGACCGGCAGATCAGCATTAGAAATACTGAATATAGGGACAGAGTACAAATCTAAAGTATCTCTATCTCGGCATTAGAGATGAGAATACAGATCATCTCTAACCCAGCTTTAGAAATACAGAGTTCATATTTAAAACGAAAATTTTAGCAATACAACCGGAACATTACGACAGACAGAAATCCCAATGAACATGAATAAATGGCATTCTGACTGAAGAAAAACAGAAATAGAAAAACTTCAAACCCTCAAAAATATAGCAGGTCCGCTCAGCACTTTCACCGATGAGGAATTGATAGAACAGTGATTACCCACAAACCCCAAAAAACCCAGACATGGAATATTTTCAACAAGATTTTTAATAAGAAATCCTAAATATAATTCTTAAAAAGAAAACAAAAAGCTCTGGAATATAAGTAACGTGAAATTCTATGCAAATGAAATTTCAGTCAAAAGATCATATAACTACCGGCTAAATCACTGGAACACATTTTTACAGCATCAGTTACAGATTTCAAATCAGAAAGCAACACTGAAAACAAAGTGACTAGCCTAAATATACTAAAAATTGAATAATTTACCAATTCAGAAAAATATGTCGCCTCCTGGAAGTAATCAACCTGTAACTTAAAAATCAGTCAAGTTAAAAATTCCAACAAAGTAAATTTCCAGATGCCCATAGGCCCTAAGGATTAAACTTGCTCTGATACCATATGTAACAGCACAAGTAAAACTAAAGCTAATGTCAAAAGGAAAACAATTCTTTCAATGAAATTATACCTGTATTTTTTGGTTGCGAAGTGACCACAAGATTTGGGGACGACTCTCCTCCCAACCGTAGGCTCAATTGTGCAGGATTCTGCAACAACTGGCCACCCCCGAGCCCTCAATCAACGACTACTGCCAGTATTCCTAAGTCTTAGCATTCTCCCAAGAGAATGAAGATGGAACCTCAGAATGATCGAACCCCTCCATCCTCCTCATCATTCCTTAAAAGAAAATAATTGGAAGGGAAACCACAGCAACCTCCATGGCTGCATGCCACAAGCCCACCCTCCACGGCGGCATGCTAATTTTTGATAATTTCCCTATTTTATTTATTTTTATTATTATTTGTTATTTGGTAATTACAATTTTATTTTTATTACCTTATCATTTATTTATTATTATTTTTATTATGATTATTATTATTATTCATTATTT
The DNA here is from genome assembly GCA_000404065.3 of Pinus taeda. Lineage (NCBI taxonomy): Eukaryota > Viridiplantae > Streptophyta > Pinopsida > Pinales > Pinaceae > Pinus > Pinus taeda. Next base: position 5,620 of record APFE030479451.1, read on the forward strand.
ATTATTAACTTATTATTTGTTTATTATACATTAGATTATTTATTAATTTTATTAGTGGTTTATTTATTATTATCATTATAATATTATTATTTTTATTAATTAATTATTAATTGTGGATTTTTTATTAGTTCTTATTAATATTATTTATTATTAAGGGAGGATGTTAACATACATGCGTCAATAACGATCTAGAATAAGCATGATCAAACCGTATAGAGATGATTCATTCCAAGCCATTAGATCTCAATATATCCTTAGATCTTGTTTTCCATCAACCGCTGAGATCCCTCCTTAGCTCAGATCAAGCAAAGCATCATGAACCCATAACCTGCATACTAGATCTCATACTTCATCAGATATTCAAGACTTTTTCAATGCCCTTTGCCTAATGATCTTCTTCTCCTTTTATAGTCTTAGGCCTTACTTAATACCATGGTCCAAAACCATGTAGAACCAATACCTTGGACCCAATACCTGGGGTCAATACCTCAGAACAAATACCATGGACCAAATACAAAAATACCATGGACCCAAAACTTAGTTTTCCGACATGTACGCGCCTTTCCTTGCATGAAAGTGTGTGTGTACGATATACACACCTTTGTATATAGTGAACCTGCGTGTATACACTACTTGGTATATAGCGAACCTGCGTATATACACGACTTGGTATATAGTGAACCTGCGTCTGTACACGACTTGGTATATAGTGAACCTGCATATATACTTTTCTTTCTTCATTCTTTGTAGCCTGATCATCAATTCTTTGCTACTGTCTTGCTGCACTATGATTTGTCATCTGTGAGAGTTGCCATCAAGGACAACACTTGTATCATAATGCCAACAGAATAGACTGAGCTTATTCGTCAAGGCTACCGTGAGGAGGTTCACATTACGATTTATATCTACAACTTGTACTTCCAGCTCTGAAAACCTCTCCTCTGCGGGATTTGGAGGATTATTCAAAGATTCATCAGCCATGACTAAGGTTTTATGAATTTTAACTTAGTCAATCTAGATCCCCTATAGCTATCTACACAATACCCAAAGAAACCTAATTTGAGACCATTGTGATCCATAAACTACTATGGATATTCCATTGGATAATTCATCACAATAAATATGATAAAATTTACTTTAAAAATTATGAAATATACCCTATGAAGGTTGTTTTCTCTTTAGATTTTTGGATCTGTAAATTACTATTTTTGTGTATGCATGAAATTATAGTTATGCAAAAAATAGATAACATTGAAATAAAAACTCGCAAACAATTATTGACACAAAATATAACCCGGGAAATGCCTTCAGGAGAAAACTCAGGTAGAAGGTGAGGCCACTCTAATCTTTTTCTATGAATAAAAAATGGTTATGAGTACAAAGAAGTAAGGCTTATGGATTATGGGCTACTATAGTGCACACATCCTCTCTATGTGCTCTCTCCCTATCCCTCTCATCTACTCTGGTCATCTATGGAGCAAATGCACTCGAAAATAATGGAACCCCTTTTCCTCCTAGTGACCTAGTTATAACACAACCTGGTAGCCTACTAGTAGTTAGGTTTGACTCCTTCAACTCTTAACTAGAGTTACAATATGGATTGTTCTATATTATTCTTTATCATGGTCACATGTCTATCCATTTTCCCATGAGTAATGCGGGCTGATGTGGCATCCTCTCAAATTATGGTGGCCAAAATAGGAAGGTCAACTTCAGATTAGCATAACTTTTGCATACAGACTCCTAGTGAGGCAATTCTTGCACCATTGAAAAGGTTTATGTGTGTAGAGAAAAACAAAAGAAGAAGAAAAAGAATATGTTGCACTAAAATGGTGAGCTTTATCCCTCACAAACGTCATTTGATGCCTCAAAATTTGAGAGTTGGGCGAGTTTGTGAAGGCTATAATAGTTAATATGGAAGGAGAATATATAAATTGATATGAGAAAGACTTTAAAGTGTGTTTAATATATAGGACCTAAGGCTTATTAATCTAGGTATTCAGAGGGAATTCAACACATTAGAGTTTCCTTATTAATATTGAAGGATGAGAAAGGAAAATTTTTCAAGGTTGTGTATTTTTTAGAGAAAATAAATCTTAGTGGGTTCAATGACATGTAAGATGATGGGAAACACTTTCCTTAGAAAAAGTATGGTGGGTGCCTAATTTTTTCTATATTCTAAGCATTTTGGGTTGTGATGTAGGAGCATCTACTAGCCAAGATCATTTTTTACCTTCTTAGGGTGAAACCCATTTACTCAAGGAAGTTGATGTCCTTGATTTATTTAATTTTGTAGTATTTTCCATTTGTAATCTAGAAGAATATATGTTGTTATCAAGTTAGAGAAGAGTTATTTGATTTCTATATAAAAGGGATAATATAGCCAATTTGGGATTTTGTTAGATAGTTTAAGAAATAGATTGAGTTAATTGGTTTTGTACAATAACTCTATGAAAATATTTTTTATATGTAATTTTGAGAATATTAGAGGGAAAGGAGTGAGAATTTCTAAGATTTGTGTGAAATTGTGTAAAGGAGGAAGATTGTATATCATGGTGTCATTATGTAATCTTCCCTTTTTTACAGAATTAATAATATCAGTGTTCATCTCCTTGTATTATGGTCTCTGTGTGGTGTGGAATTTCATGTTGAATGCAACCAAATTTTCTTTCATTGTTGTCACATGATTAATTGATGTAGATTAAGAGTGTTCAGGTTCCAAATCGGGGTTCATAGTTATAAACATTTTTTAATGAAGAATATTTGGGGTTCAACCTTTGCCGAAGTCAAAACGTTATAATGCAAAAACTTAGCCAAAAACAAAATTTTGGTCAAATTTCATAAGTTGATGGTGATGTTGAATAGTCCATCAGAATTTCTCATCTATCAGTATCAAACCCATGCAATAAATTGGCCATCATGTTTGTGTATACACTTGTTTCCAAGTCAATATCATATTGGGCCGACAAAATTTGTTTAGTTGTCTAAGCACTTTACAAAATCCTTCTCGTCATCTACAGTAAATATTATTGGGTCTTGATAATCCTATAACTGGTTCTAATATATTAGCTTCGCCCAACATCTGATACAAGGGCCTATTATATATCATTGACAAGAATGATATTTTTTAATTGTTGTGAAGGTTCATCTAAGTAAAGCCTATCAGATCATGTTTTGAATGTATATGCAATACAAAGAATAACTTTATTATCCATTATCTAGTGTGGACTACTGACTTTTGCTAAGTGCTCTTGATCTTCACCCTTGATCTTGAGGTTCCATATGTTTTAAAGTGATTTTGGTGTTTTGAAAAGAGTGTGATTAGCACTAGCTTTAGTCAAAGAAGTTGTTAACCATGCAATCTGACTATTATGAAAGATATCATATCTCTTCAGGGGAAGGAGAAAAGCATCAATCTAGGATTCCTAGAGAGAATAAATCAAATAAGTGAGACCAAGGCATTAGTTTGGTATCATAGTAGAGCATGGTTTTTCTCTTGACGATGGAAGAGAGAGGCATAGGAGTAGTTCGAGGAGTACGTAGAGGGAGGTTTGTAGTGAATGAAACCCTACAAGAGGAGATTAGGCACATTAAAGATAGATTAATAGCAATGGAAATTGCTCAGAAACAAAGAGTTGAAGCATGAGATGTTAGTGAGGCTAGAGAAGAGTCTTTTAGTGAAGAAGAAGATGAAGAATTAGTAAAGGAAAAAATGCTAAAGATGACAGTTAGGATGATTTATGGACTAGAGATGGAGGTGTCTGTTCATAAAGGTAATTTAAATGTTGATGAATTGATGGATTGGATCAACTTTATGGACACATATTTTGACTAATAAGATGTTGATGAAGAAAAAAAGGTAAATTCTGCAATCACTAGATTGAGAGGCCATGCATCCCTATGGTGGAATGAAGTGAAAGTAGAATGGAAAAGAAAATACAATTCCAAGATTAGGAGTTGGGATAGAATGGTAGCCAAATTCAAAGGTAAATTCATGCCCAGGGATTACCAATTGAGTATTTTAAATTAATTGTAGAACCTTAGACAAAAATCTATGTTTGTAAAATAATACGCTAAATAATTTTATAGGTTGAACATTAGAGTTGGTCATATTGAAGAAGTTGGTGAGAAAGTTGCCAAATATATTAGTGGTCAGAGATATACGATACATGATGAGATCCATCTCTTATCCTTGAGGATAGTTTAGGATGCCTATCAAGCTACTTTGAAAGCAGAAGAAAAAATAACCGGAAAACAAAGTCAGAAGAATAGAGGAAGCAGTGCTTTAAGAAGAAAAGGATAAGCCAACAATAGAGGAATATTCCAATATTCAAGAAAAAAGAGTGGAATTTCAAGTGGTTAGTCACCAAGAGGAGGTGATTTAAGAGGAAGAATACCTCTCTCAAGAGGCAGAGGTAGAGATAGAGATTACCATCCTAGATGCTACAAATGTGGAAAGTTGGGACACCTATCTTGGGAATGCCCAAAAAATAATCCAACATGTCTGAGAAGCAAAAGAAGAAGGTGCAATTGTAATAGAAACTGAAGAGATGCATAAAGTAGGAGAGTCATTTCCAATGAAAATAATTTTAATTAAATCACAGAAGGAAACTATAGAGGTGCCAGTCCATATGAAAATCTTGTTCAAGATAGTATGCAAATCAAAGGGTAAGTGTCGTAAAGTTGTGATTGATAGTTATAGTACAAATAATTTAGTTTCTATTAAAATGGTAGAAAAAATAAATTTGGAAAGAACAACAAACCCCACCCCTTATAAGTGTTGTGGTTGCAAAAAGGGCATCAAGTTCTAGTAAATGAATAATGCAAGGTGGAATTTCATATTGGAAGTTATAAAGATGGAATTTTATGTGACGTAATTCTCATGGATGTTTGCCATGTTTTGTTGGGAATGTCATGGAAGTATGACAAGAAATCTATCCATGATGGCAGAGGGAATGCATACACTTGAGAAATATGGTCAAAATTATACATTGTTACCCTTGCAAGATGAAAGATCCAAGGAAGAAGTTGGTTCAAGTGTGTAGTTGACGAGTGGTAAGGAGCTGTTGTAAGAGGTCAAGAAGGAGGAGGTACATTTTGCTTTTATTAGGAAGCCCAAGTTAGTCCTCACTAGAGAAATCCTAGATGAATTTCTTGAAAGGCATGTTGAATGAGTTTGTTGATGAGTTTCCAATTAGTTTTCCCCCTATCAGATGGATAGGTTATTATATAGACTTAATCCTTGGATCAAGTCTTCCAAATAAAGCAACATTCAGAATGACTTCACAAGAAAATGAAGAAGTGAAGAGACAAGTGCAAGATTTATTGGACAAGGGTTTCATCAAGGAGAGTTTGAACCCATGTGTTGTTCTAATAGAGCTTAGCCCAAAGAAGGATGGTGGGTGGGGAATGTGTGGTGATTCAAGGGCCATCAACAATATAACAGTCAGGTACAGATTTCCACTTCCATGTATTGATGATTTAATTGATTGTTTGGGTGGTGCCAAGTATTTCTCTAAAATTGATGTAAAGGATAGTTACCATCATATTAGGATTAGAGAAGGGGATGAATGGAAGACGACCTTCAAAACAAATCATGGACTCTATGAATGGTTATTGATGCCTTTTGGTCTTACTAATGCCCCTAGTAATTTTATGAGGTTGATGAATGAGGTTTTGAAGGAGTTGACAGAGAAGTTTGGCATTGTTTATTTTGATGTCATTTTAGTGTACAACCAAACAAAGGAGGAGCATCTAAGGCACCTTAGGTTAGTTTTAAACACCTTGCAACAAGAAAAGTTGTTGATTAATTTGAATAAGTATGGTTTTATGAAAAGAGATTTGGTTTATTTGGACTTTGTAATTTTTGGAGTTGGTTTAAAAATGGATCTAGAGAAAGTTAAATAAATTATTGATTTTCCTATTGCAAAGAATATTTTTGAAGTAAGGAGCTCCCATGGTTTTGTAAGCTTCTTATAGGAAGTTTATTAAGAAATTTAGTAGCATTTGTGCACCCATTGTGGAAACCATTAAATAAAGTAAACAACCTTTAAAGTGGATTGTGGTAGATGACAAGAATTTTAAATTGTTGAAGCAAAAAATCACCAAACAGTGAGTCTTATCCCTACCAGACTTTAAAATATTCTCTTAGGTTGAAAGAGATGCAAGTGGAGCTACTATTGGGGCCATTTTGAGTCAAGAAGGGAAGTCGATTGCTTACTTTAGTGAAAATTTGAATGAAACAACACAAAAATATTATTCCTATGACAAAGAGTTCTATGTTATAGTACATGCTTTAAAAAAATGGAGCCATTAAATTATGCCCCAAAGAGTTTGTTTTATATCGACAACCATGCTTTGAATTTTATCAGAAGCTAGCCAAAATTGAATCAAAAAGACATGCTAAGTGGGTAGAATTTATGCAAAATTTCACTTTTGTGATTTAACACACAAATGATTCATTAAACAAAGTAGTTGATGAATTGAGTAGAATCAATTTAATTCGACAAGACATTCAATTTAATGTTTTGGGGTTTGATGAACTAAAATATATGTACAAGAATTATACAAATTTCAAGGAAGCATATGCAGCATGTGAGAACGCAGTTAGCATGAACATAACTCAATGATGTAGTTACATGATTCAAGAGGGTTTGTTGTTTAAAAATAATAAGCTTTGTATACCAAAGTGTTCCATGAGGAACGATTTGATAAAACAGAAGCACAATGGAGGATTGGTAGGACATTTTGAACAAGATAAATCCTTTGCTATGTTGAATGTTTTTTATTGGCTAGGTATGCAAGTTGATTTAAGACGATTTGTTGCAAAATGCAAAGCATGTTAGTAGACTAAAGGAAGAAGTCTGAATATAGGATTTTATCGGCCATTACCAAATCCTAGTAGGCCATGGGACTTTGTTAGCATGGAATTTGTTTTGGAGTTACCTTGAACTTAGTGAGTTAACAATTCTACTAATGTTGTGGTCGACGGGTTTTCAAATATGATACACTTTATTGCTTGTACAAAGTTATTGATTCAATCATTGTGGAAAATTTGTTCTTTGAAGAAATTATAAGATTGCATGGGTTGCTTAGAAACATTGTGTTAGACAAAGATGCAAGATTTGTAGGCCATTTTTGGAGGACCTTGTGGAAGAAACTATGCTCTAAATTGAATTATACTTCAACTTACCACCCATAGACTGATGGTAAAACATGATCTTTAGAAATATCTTAAGGAACTTAGTAAGTGAGCATACCAAACAATGGGATCACATACTTTCTTGGGCTAAGTTTCCATGCAATGGTTCACCTAATAGAAGCACATGGATGAGTACATTTCATATATTACATAGGATGATTCGAAGAGGAGTTTATCAGCTAAGAAATTTGGGGAATTAGGAGTTAAGGAGTGCGATGATGAAGATTTTGTAGCAAGCATGATCTAGACTTATGCAGGAACATAACAGAATATAGATATAAAATAAACACAGAGATGCAGTAGAAATAAAACTTCATTTCATTAATATCAAAGAACTAAAATATGCTTACATACAGAATGAAAATAAACTAGCTCAAGCGATGGTAGCTTATCTCTGAGAAGAGATGTGGTGGCTACATGCCTCTTAACTATGTTACAATGAGGCTTAAGGGCATTTTTAATATTGAAAAACAAGGGAAAACCATAAACAACAAAAACCCTAACCCCAGGAGATGAAACACCAAGAATTTGTGGGCCCGGTTGGGGTTAGTTGGGCAGTCAATTTCCCGGGGTTGTAGCTTGGTCATATGATCTATGTTTGGCACTTACATTACCTCATTGGAAATATCTCTTTGAGTACTAAAGGATTTGCAATAGGCCCTTATCTACAATTGTGGGTCTACTATGGACCTAGAAAAAATCTCGTTTAGGGGGTCAAAACAACTCTGGAAGTTAAGGACCCAAAAAACTGTTAAAAATAGTAAATGTTGCTATAATTAAGGAAACAAACAAAACTGAATGGAGGTCTAGATGGAATAGGTGGGTGGACACCAATGTCCACCTAGATCATTCCTCCCCCCTTAGGAAGCAAAGGTCCTCATTGCATGTAGAGCCTCCATGAAGTGAGAAAATTTCTATTGAACCTGGTCCCTGGTAAACCCCTTGCCCTGGTGAAGGAGTTGGCCTTCTTTAACAACTTGATATATTTGGATCCTCTGTTTGCAAGTGTTCTTAATCTATGTGTCCATGATCCTGTCAGTTTTGTACTACTCAATGTAACTTGGGTTGAGCTCTGTTGGTGTCAAATTCTCCACGACATCGGATGTGTCCAACAGTGGAGGAAAGTATGGTCGCAATCAGCCCACATTGATTACTAGGTCAAAGCTAAGGAGCGAAGGAATTTTGATATCGAATGCATTGTCCATACAACCTTGAACCCACATCGAAGCGAGTGAATCTTGCGACGGGGCCCAACGAGGTGCTCCTTCTGCAAATGTAACCAGACTTTGTCGCCCACATGTAACTTGCGTGGCACTTGATGTTGATCATGACGCTACTTGTACTTAGCATTGGCTTTGTCTAATATGTCATGGACCTACTAGAGGATGTGTTGAATGTGCTCAATGAAGTTGTTAGCTCGGTTAGCTTGAGACTGGACATGAGCCGAACCTACTTGAGCAGCTGCAAATGGTATGGCCACATCAATGGGACATAATGGTTGGAATACCAACCCCACCTGAAAAGGGTTGTAGTCAGTGGAGCTATGGAGATATTTGTTGCAGTTGTGTTAGACGTAGGGGAGGATTTCATCCCATGTGCGTGGATGCTTCGAGTTGTACATGCGCAATATGTGCACGATCATCTTGTTGACGACCTTTATTTGGCCATCAATTTCGGGGTGGAAGGTCATGGACTTAGTGAACTTGGTATCCAACATTGACCAGAGGCATGACCAAAATGTACTCATGAATCTGTCATGCTGATTTAAGATAGTGGACTGTGGGATCCTAAAATGTACCCACACTCATTTAAACAAGAGCTTAGCAATGGCTTATGTTGTGATACTCTTATTGTAGGGCACCAAAATGGCCATCTTAAAGAATTTGTCGAAGACCACAAACACGTAGTCTTTCCCGTGCTTTGTAGAGGGAAGGCCCGACATGTAATCCATGGAGATGGACTCCCAAGGCTAGCGAGGAGTGGGCAGACGAGTATATAGGCCTTGTTTCTTGATTTTTGGTTTGGAAATGGCACAGGAAGTGCGAAATCTAATGTACTTCCCAACATTCAGTCGAAGGTTCGACCAATAAACATACTTCAACAACACTGCCATTATTTTCTCTACCCCTGAAGTGTCCAGCGACCCAACTGTAGTGTGCTTCCCAAATCATCTTAGAATGCTCACTTGTACAAAAACAAAGGTCTCCCATATGGCATAACAGTGCACCTTGGAGGTGAAAATCTGAAACTTTCTTGCCTTATACAAGCATCTACTAGGTTTTGTCGAATTCTAAAATGCTCTTGTAAAGATGCGGCCACCTTAAAGTCTCGTATCCACAAGAGTTGATCACAGTGGTCAACTCCCTCACCAGTGGTCGGTTGAGACAGTCTACAACATTATTACTGTTGCCATTTTTGTATTTGATGTTCAAATGGAACTATTGCAGATATGTGGACCATTTCTGACGATGATCATTCTGCAACTT
>APFE030479453.1:2780-35476 GCA_000404065.3 Pinus taeda
TAGACTCCTATATATAGAAAGGAGGTTTTGTCATTTGAATCATCAAAGAATTGTTCATTTTTGTAATGTAAAGGAGGTTGCCCCCTCGAAGAGGCTGAATTCTAAGGCGTTGATCTATCTTTTCTATCTTTTCTTGAGCTAGTTTCATAACAGTCAATCTGCAAGAAAATAACCTCAAAATTTCACAATTAACAACCTGTCCCTCAAAATTTGTCACTCCATGTCACCATCCATATTCTACTCTATTTCCTGTTTAACTATTGTGGGCTTCCTTCACCATTGTTTTCAACTATAAGTTATAGACTTGGTTTCTTAAAGTTTTACATTGCAGTATTGATCACCATCAAGTTACAATCAAATGTCGTATTCTCAACCACCACCCCTCAAAAATATTCATAGAAGTTTTAATAATTAAATCATTGGGAAAGAATCATGTTTAAAAACCTAAAAGAATAGATCAACACGATCAACTCTTTTTATTTCTTGCTAATGCATTTTATTTTACATTACTCAACAAAAAGACAAGAGTAACACCCACTTGCTTCTTTCCTCCATTGAAAATGATGGGTTTATCAACACTTGTAGCATTCCAGAATCGAGTAACAAGAACCCTGTTGGGCATAGACCCATTTTGGTATATTCTATCCTAGGGGTAAATAAGTACCATTCCTTCTCTCAGAATAGGAATTTTATCTATAAACCAGAAATAAAAGAATAATATATTTAGTAAGCCTTGAATTTCATTTGCATATCTAATCTAAAATATGTTCATAAATATTGGTTATAAGGGCTAGGATGGGTAAACAAAGAAACATACCTGGAAGATGCCATGGATCATATTTTTAGAGGTCGACATCTGCAATTATGGGAGAAAGTACTAACTGCAAGGCTCCTTTCTTGCACAAGCAATGAACCAAATAAATTTGTAGGGCAGAATATGAATCCGAGAGGCAACTCTATCTCCACTTCTACATTTCTTTCTCCCATGTTAATGCTTACTCCTATGTTTCTCTTTCGAGTCTCTCAAATATCCTAACCCTTTGATTTGCCACTTCTTTTTCTATCTAAACTGACTGAAAACTAGTTTTAATTGTCTTACTCTTGCTACAATTTCCACTCCATTGAATAACTCATCATTAATGTATCATCATTGTACCCCCTCATGTGTTGACACAAATCAGCTGAAACCCTACGACACATAACAATGTGCTACAAAATCTATAGTGAAACCACACATTTCATATCAACAGTTGAAAGAATCAAACATGATAAATGCAGAAGAGAAAAAGAGTGGAAGAAAGTCAACCATAAATAGTTTCAAAAGGGAGTTCCTATTGACATATGAAGAAAGGCTAAGATACTTACAAACTTTTGCAAAACACATTTAGTAGAATATAGTGTTGAAGATAACCAAAATGCATCATGACCAAATGAAAAAACCTTCCTTTTCAACCCCACAGTTTCCTCATATGAAAACATGACATCTTATATCCTAGTTGGGTAACTACTGAGGTTCAGTCTCTCACTGAATCCAATTTGACATGTGGTCAAGTCCATCTGTAAAATTCCAACTTGGGATGCTACCAATTTCCTTGGAACACATTAATACACCCTGGAACCTGACAAATATTGGCATGATGCCTTGGAACTCTAACATTATTTGACACTACCTAACGTACCTTGTCACTCCTCCCTTGGCAAACCTAGAACTAACTGACACTCCTTATCACACACTCTTATTCATTCATTTCCATGCATTTGAAATTATTCTCCCTTGTGTTTCCCTGGCACTCCATAACACTTCCTATCATGCATTAGCACACCCTAGCACCAAACACATCTTGGCATGTTTCTTTGACCTCTAACATGCCTTAACACTACCCATCATACCTTGTCACCCCCTCAACACACTTGGAACTCATTGACACTTCCTATCACAAAATCTTATTTATTCATTTGCATGCACTAATTTGACTTAATGTTCCCTTGTGTTTCCCTGGCACTCCCTAACACTTCATACCACATGTTGGCACACCCTGGCACCTATCACATCTTGGGTACATTTCACCTTGGCACTCTAGCATGAATTTGCGATGCCTAGCATACCATGTCACTCCCTCCTTATCACACGTACAACTCATTGACACTCCTCACACACTCTTGTTCATTCATTTCCAAGCATTTTGACATAGTGCTCCCTTGTGTTTCCCTAACACTCCTTGAGACTTCTTAACACATGTTGGCACACCTTGGCACTTGACACATTTTGGACACGTAGCCGTAAAGCTACAAAGAATCATGGAAGCCAGAGGGCACTTGAAGTTTTGACAGATCGCAGAGTTGTAGTGACATAAGCTAGAGTGCTATAGAGCCAAATAGCCAGTGAGCTGTAGAGCGAGAAGTCTAGAGAAGTTATTCTTTTATGATCGATTTTGCTTCTTTTGATCGATGATTCTTCTTTCAATCAAGGCTGAGAAATCAATGTCCAGCAAGCTTCAGCTTTTTATTGAACATTTATGTGTCAGATGTGCACATTCTTGTGTGAGCAACCATCTTCTTTCATGGATGCCTTGAGATCGATGGTCTAAGCAACTTCAGCAGTTAGACATCCACTTCTTCATATGGCCCGTGGTGTGAGGTATATGATTATTGTTCATGTATTTCTTCTTGTACATTATGCTGCATGGGTCCTTGATTGATATTGATGCAGGATCTTGTTTATTTCATGTTGTCATGATTCCTTACTTCATGTTATGCAGAATCTTCTATATGATGTAATTGCTGTCATAACTCATCATTTTATGCTTTGAGATCCCTTGTTGTATGTTGCTGCAATACTCTTTTTTTCATCATGCACGTGTTTTGTTTTTACATCCCTTTTGTGCCATATTGGCGGGATGCTTACCATGCATGTTTTTGTGTCATACTGATAAGAGTCTTTTGATTGAGAGTTCTAGTTGTGGAACATCTCTTAGAGCCACTCCTATGTGAGGGCATTCTTCCTTGTATGATTGAGACATCATCTCTGTGTACATCACCTTATTGACAACACTTAATGCAGCGGCCTACACCATCTTGACACCGAGGCCTGGAGATGTAGTCCCTCTTGGACAAACTCTGCTATTAATGGATTTTGTTTTCATGTGATGATGATTGTTATGTTCTGCTTCTTGACAGTCTGTAGTGGTATTCATTAATGTTATTTTAAAATGAAATTTTAACACATCACAAAAGTAAAAGGTCTTGGAAGGGTCCTTCTTCACACCCGACCTGGATCACCTGCGATGGTGCCTTCGCGCAACCCTACTCACTGCACGATCCATGTTATTACCCAAGTTCCTTACTATTAACCTGATATTATTTGATTACTTAACTTATCTGTATGCGCCCAATTATACTTAACAATGTTCGGTATTCAGATAAGTGCGTGCGATAAAAAAATAATATAAATGCATAGAAAGTAATACAAAAGCAGATACATAGTATTTGGAATCAAACTTCTCTTTATTATTCTTCTTCTTGAGTTATAGACTTGACTCCGCCCTGCACACTCAGTTGCAAGGGTCTGTGCACTCAGCTACAGACTCTACTAGGCCTCTAGGCACTCAATTGCGTAACCTCTTCCTACTACTACAACCCAAGAAACTTAGACTTCTTGTCCATGCTCGATATCTTCTGGAGTCCATTCGTTTTCCTCTATCTCTAATTATCTTTACAACTTAGAGCCTCACTCTATTTATACAATCCCTTGGTCGATAGACCATGGGTAGGCCAACATTACATTACAAAACTTAGGGCGGGCGACCCTATGACTCAACATACATTTTGCACTTTGCTCTTCCAATTTGTGGAGTATTATAACATTTTTTGACCAAATCTTGGGCTTTGATCCCTAAAACATGCTATGGGGGGATTCAATGCCCAACAGGCCCCCAACAAAAACATCTTGACTCGCCCTCAAGTCACTCTATCGGTGGAACGATCTTAGCGTAGAGTCTTTCCATCTGGTTCTGTGCTACTCGGAGGTCCACAGCGCACTGCTCTGTGGTTTGCTAGACCTGCTTCATGCACTCTTCCGAAGCCTCTTTGCGAGGAGAAAATCCCTGCCTTACCACGTACATCCCCTGCAGATGTGCGAGCTTGCCTTTGATATCTGCCGTGATGGTGAAGGCCTCATCAATCCATGGTTGGACGTGCACTTTGAGAACTGCCTCTTTTTGTTGTACTGCATCCACCTGCCCCTTCAGTGCCTTAGCTTGCTTCATCTTCGTAAGCCGTTGAGTGAGGACTACTATCTGCGTAGTTCCTCGGACACTGTTGTACTACTCCTGAAGTTCCCTCGCCTCTGTTTCCAGGCGCTATATGTTGTGGTCCTCCTGTGAAGATGTGAGGACCACAAATGTGTGATCCAACATATCGGTACAGTCTTGTACTGTACGTCTAATTCTTCCAACCCTGTTTGGATAGCACTAGCGCGTTGTTATCTGACTTCTAAGGGAGTGGAAGGCTGTGCCTTCAACCGTAGTTCGGTGATTTGAAGATTCATCTCTAGCTAAACCTTTTTCATTTCTGCTCTGACTTCATGAACACGAGTTGCCAACCTATGGATCTGCTCTGCTGTTGGTAGATGTGCTAGGATGGCCAGCTCCAGGACACATTTGCAAGTGTCATATACCACCTATTCCAACCGTTGACTCTATGATACCAGTTCATCACACTGCAGGATGAGTTGTTCGATGTTTATCTTTTGCTCACTCAAAACTTGTATCACGTGGCCCTCCCTATCCTGCAGTTGGTACAATGTTTCTCGCGGAAGGGAAACCAAATTGAGGCCAAGTCCTTTGATCCTGCCAATCGTAGCTGTGTCGATCTCATTTACTGCTGCTAGTGCTCCTTCCAGTAACACTATGGTATATGTCATCCTTGCGCATAACATCTATTCTGCTACGGATGTACTTGATGCGATGTAGGTGGACAAGGTACCTTCTTGCAGGGGCCATAGTTGTAGTTCTTGCACTTGTGCCCTTAGGGCCCCCAACACAGTCTGTTGCTCCGTCATAACTTCTTAGAGTGCTTCCTTGGTGACATCGCGAACTGTCTCACCGATGTCGTAGAGGTCTCCTTCAGTTAATGTGATCGGGTCGACGGCTAGCTTCAAGGCCTTGAACTTTTTTCATGGACCCGATCTCTCTATGATGTGTGGCTGTTTGAGTTGGGTCAATGTGGTTCCTGGGTCCACATCCTCTTCTGCAAGGTCTATGTCCTCTCCCTCCTATCCTGCAGACACTTCCTGGCCCTCCTCTACCTATGCTGTTGCAACCTCTATTGTCTGCGCTGCTGCTGCTACTTCGGTGGCCTTCTTTTGCTCCGCGTCTGCCTGTGCCACTTCACGGACTGACCTTACCTTGGCTGCTACTTTTTCGTTGTGCCTTTTCTTAGCCAGCTATGTGACGCATAGCTTGGCCTCATCCTTCCTTTTCTATGCTGCCGCCTTTTCCAACTCTGCCAAATCCAGGGTGCGCCACTCGAGAGGCCATGTCTCTAACACTGTAAAGATCACATCTTCGGTGGCGATGAATGGGAGCTTTGTCCATTACTATGCAGATCCTTTCGGGCCTTGATGTAAATATTGTGCATGTCTGCCTTGAAGTTTACAAAAATCTACAGACTGTTGTGCATTGTGGGGGATAGGCGTGACCTCCTTTTTATCCACATTCGAATGCTCGCCTCAATGAGCACCCAGAAAATCTTGTTATCACAAATCCCTTTCACATCCTTGGTGGCCCAGAGTGAAACGTATTTCGCGACCTCTAGTAAGTCTTGGTCGATGCTCGGGAACTGGTTATCCTCCAGCAGTTCCCCTACTACCAACAAGATGGATAAGACAACCACGAGTAGTGGAAGGTCTTACCCTATTCCTGGGCCTCCTAGCAGTTGAGAAAAAATTCTTCATAGAGGAACTTGGCCTAGTCAAACTAGACCCCTTCCACACACTATTCAACCAACACAACTACCAGCGCTAGTAATTCATTACCACGACATTTTATCATTACTTTACCAGCCAGGAGTTGGGTGGTTACGTGCACTCCTTTATCCTTGATACTGGCGATAACGTAACCCCTATTTTTCTTCTTGAGCTTTTTTTTTTCATGGCTTCCATGAGAGCCAAATCGCTACCTTTTCCTACTACCATTGTGGGGTCCTTTCCCTTACACGGAAGCTGAGAAATTATGTGGATGAGATCCGCCGTGATGGGAATAGGCTCCTCTAGCCATAATTACCCATCATTAACCAAGCAAAGAAGTTGCCTGATGACAAAAATGGTGATGGGTGTGCGGTGAAAATGTGGTATTCATAGCAGATGAAGCAACCTAGACTTTCCCACCCTGCATAGCCATTTTTGCGGCTCCAATTTTATCACCGACACCTCTGAATTCTGTTTCATTAGGCTCTCCATCTTTAAGTGCATGAACTTCTCACTGTCTGTGAGGTCCCAGTATTCAAATTTCAAGGTGGGCACGTGGCCTAGGAGTGGACCCTCAAAGGTAATTCGATTAGGGAGGAGTGGGGTTTAGAGTGCACTCTTCGTTGCATCTACATCCTTTGGTACCTTAACTTTCCCTTTTCATGGAGGGACATACTTAGGCAATTTTGCTGTAGAGCACATTGGTTGGATGTCCACCTCCATATCTTCTTATTCCTCTACCTCAACAATTAGAGCCTGTAAGTCCTCCTCTTCATTTGTCTCAATGGTGACAACCTTTCCCTTTTCCTCCATTGATAGCTTACCGAACCGCGAATTCCTCGTGGACATGCAGATTGGTCCCATTACCTGCTTATCTTTTTTCGGTCTCGGCATTCGAGGTGATTTCAAGATTTCTGGTGCAACCCCAATACCTTTGGGAACATCGCGTACCATATGGGTCGGTGCAGCCTCATCGGTGGTTCCTTCTTCAAAGCCCAAACCTCCCCTGGTAGCCATCATCTTGTTAGTACTGTATGCGGTCTTTTGCAAAATTAGGGGCTCGAATATCTTTCGACAATCAACACTCTGTGCTCTATTCAACCGCTCAAGTCTCAATTGCCCAAGTGTTGTCTGCTAGCTAGCCCTTGGAGTTTTATAGTGCCTTTTGAATTCAAATTCGACTGTCCCCCCCAATTCCAGGCCATGAATGCTTTCTTGGGAGTAGATTTTCCAAAATCTTGCCCATAACTGCTATCTTAAATGTCTGTTGCATGCTCCACTTGGCCTCAAACCGGACATCTCGTCATGAATAGTGACACCAACGGTCACTTCCTAGCCTACCTGCGTGGCAGAACAACTCTCTATGCGTGGGCTTGAACCTTGTGACATGCTAACTCTGCGTGCACCTACCTTATTGCATAGCTCCCAAGAAGACTCTTTTATAGTCCTGGCTCCCTTTCAACTGCCTGGAGCACTAAGACTATTGTTTCGATGGCTAGTCAAGTGGTCGCACCACCTGTGTGGAGCTCCATTTTGCCCCTTAGGATAGTTCGCGGAAAACCCTCAATTGTTTTTGTGACAATCGGTGCTGCGCACTCTACTGTTTGTAGTGCACTTTCCTGATTACTGCATTTGGTGATATACGGTCCTACCTATGGCAACAAACTAATTGAATCTTAGCAGTAGTCCTCCCACTTATCACTATGGCTGTGCACACCTTACCATACCACCCTTGGTTTTTCGAGAAAGGATACCTTTATTTCGTCTTCCAACTTCTTGAGCTCTGCGTCCATCAAAATGATTTTTCCTTAGCCGTACCCGATCCTTTTCAAGTTTGTAAAGTCTAAGGTTCCCTTGATGAATGGCTTCTTGAAGTCTTATGTGTGCTACTTCGCGTAACTGTGTGATTTCTTTGTCCTAGGCTTCACGCATTGTCACACCTATAGGTGCTATTATGTGTGGATTCATCATTGCATGCCCCTAAGAAATTACGGTCCCTACCCTATTCCTCAACCTTAGAATTGTTTTTGCGGTTAGGGTTTTGTACACGGTCCTATAGCCCCATCGAACCATTGGTACGCGCAGGTCCCAGTCAGTGTGTATCACATACTGAACCCTATTCAACACCTCGCATACCCTGTCGAATGCTTCTCCGTGGATAATCCTTGGCACGCTTCGTCTTTTGCTGGTGCTATGTTTTGTTTCGATTCTCTATTCTAGGGGTGGTGTGCACTTGTGCGAGCTGCTTGTCATATGTCTGTACCCATTGGGAAAGGTGGGTGCACAAGTTGTTCTGCCCCTGGTAACCGGCTCCCATACTTAGCTGGGGTTTTCCAAATCGTAGGCACATCATTCTTTTGCAATCATGCCAATCCTCAAAACTTCTCTAATGTTTACCCCACCATCTTGCGAGCGTTATACGCAGTGCCCATTTTAGAGCATCGAACCATTGCTGTTCTGGTATTGTGCTTTCAAATTTGTTCAGGAATTCATCCACCTCTGTCAGCCCATCATACATAGGCATATCCCTTGCCTCTATTGTCATTCATTGTAGTGATCTAACCTCATGTTACAATTAAGCATTGTTACTTGTTGTAGCCGATTCTTCCATTGGTCTATTTCTTCGTCTGAATCCGAAGTGCAGGAGATTTCACACTCCCATGAAATCCTACCATCTGCAATTGGGTTTACCTAATCCTATTGGCACGCGGTTATCTTGTAGATGTAATTTAGATCATCATCCCTATCATCGTCACGCACCAGTTCAGTGTATCACGCTCCTTTGACTAGATCTAGTGGTACTACTATGCGTAGTGAATTTTTCTCAAAAATCATTTTGCGCTTCTTCAGATTTATAACTCTATTCATATCGGTGGCCTAGTCTATTCCTAGTAGCGTGGGATAGGTATTGCTATCATCGACAATCTCTGTCACTTCAAAATCTGCCTGCGCGCTCACACCTTCAATATCCACCATCACCCCTTGCAATATTCCCATGTGTAAGATCTTTTGTTGGTTCACCATTCACAACTGAATAGGAGACCATTGTAGTGTGGGTCTGCCCATGCATTCCCATGTTTGTTTTGGCAACACATTCGCATCTGATCCGAGATCCAGGATTACTTGATCCATTTCATACTCACTGATTTGCATAGTCAACCTCATTTCCCTTGCTGTGTGCAATGCATGCTTTCCAAGTTTCCGGAACACATGCGGTTTTGCTGACCTTGAGCACCTAGTGATAAGCTCCTATAGTCCTTTTACTACCTTGCTGTCACGTAGCAATTTCATGCATGTCTCTAGAAAGGTAGTGAGCATTGAAGGATCCATCCCTGGTTCTAGTTGATCCTTACTACCTATAGTGAGGCCTTTGTGAAGCTCTTCTTAGCTTCCATGAATGTCTCCGTGAAGCTCTTCTTAGCTTCCATGAATGTCTCCTTCGTACGTTCTAAATCAAATTTGGGTTCCTTTGTAGGAGCCTTGTGAACCAACGCACTTTCTTCTAACTTCTTACCTTTATCATCGCCAGTAATCATACCACTCCTGAGCACTGTGTTTACATTCAGATCTTCGTCGTGCGGCTCATACCTCATCATCTGTAAATTTTGAATTGGAGGAGGCTGGAGTACCCCTTTTTTGCGTAGCCTCACTATCAGTGTAGGATAGTCTTTTGCCTCATGATCAAACTAAGTACAGTACAAACATGATTTCCTTTTCAGGTTTGTAAAATCGTGGGCATAGTGCCTTGGATGTCCGCAATTGTAACAAATTAGTTGTTCACGACCCCTTCCTGGTCCCATTCCACCTTGACCTCGTTTGCGCCATTGAAATCTAGTGAGCGTCATTCTTGCATTTGGGTCGAGGGCTCGTGTTTCAGTCTACACCCTGTAGGCAGGAGTCTGATCCATCATTAGTTCGTAGCTTCTGCAGGTGTGTTCATCATGGCCTACAGACTTGCAAAAATTACAAAACAGTTGCTGGGACGTCTGCATATACTTCTGCAATATATGACAATTATCCATAGTGTGTTTTCCTTCTATCTCACCAATCACACACCATAGTTCAGGTGTTGTGCTTAGCCCTGCTTGTGCCTGAGGTCTTAAAAACATCAGCCCTTCTCCTACCAAGTAATTCGTGAACACTAGACAATGGTCCTTGTCATGCCCTTGTCCTTTGCATTTTATGCACCATACCTCCTCGCACATCTCTGGCCAAGGTGTCCTATCCTATTTCAAACTTTGCATCTTTAGACATAGATTTTGTAGTTGCACATGGATTTGTTGGACTCCCAAACTAGGCTCTTGTATAGGGTTCTCATGCAATCTCATTTCCATCTCCAAAGCTTCGGCCTGGGTGGAAAGCTTTTGTTGTGACAACACCGTCCTTAAATGCAGTTTTAGTGATGCTACAAACCATGTGCAGTGATGTCCATATGTCAAAGTCATGTTGGCTTCACAAATCATACTATTCAAAGTTTGGTCCAGATCCCAGGAGGTCTCGCTTGGGAGCATTGCGGTCTCCTTAAACTCGATAATTGATTGTGTCTCTAACTTTGGCCTGCTGAATTCCCTGTTCAGTACAGTCTAGATTTTTGCAATTCCTGTGTTTGGATGGTCATTAGAATTCTTGATGTACCATGTTAATGTGCAATCCTGCAATGCGATTACCAGTGTAGCCTTCTTGATATTGTCATCCACGACTCCTTGTGCTTCCCATAGGGCACTTACCATGAACCTGAATTGGTCTGGATCTTCATTCCCTACTCCTTTGAACATTGGTAGTTTGATCACACTCGCCATACTAAACTGTGGTGGTGGCGGAGGTGGGGTGGGTGGAGATGGAGGTGAAAAGGGTGAGATGGGTGATGGTGTCGGTGGAAGTGGTAAGAGTGGAATTCGCTACCTTGTCAGACTAACTGCACTTCTCAGAGAAACTCTCACAAGCTCTTCCTCGCTTTCCCATAAGGGTGAAGTTAAGGGACTCGTTTCTAATTCTTCACTACCTCCACTTTTGTAGATCTTCCCACTTTGCATAATCCCAAACATTAATTTATTCACATAACCCACTTTTCACACGCATCTAAATCCAAGTGTTTATAGATTTAATATACTTACCTCATTGTGCTTTGAGGAAGAGTCATTTCGCCTCACTGTAGCTGACGGTCGTATCTACCATGAACTCAGTGATAAATCCTCCTATTATTAGATTGAGCCAATTGTCCACAGCTGACGCGATCTTATCTCTTGACGCTTCTAGTCTGCGCACTACTTCCAGAGTCCACACAATTGGTTTGTCAAGCCTAGACCTTCCCTGACTGTTTGGTAGCTTCACGATCCACTCATACAACTTAGAAGGAAAGGATGCAAATAAAATTTCATGGATTTCTGTATATAAGTAGCGCTCCAACTACTATTCCTTAGATACTCGCAGGTTCCTATTTTCCTGCGCTATGAACTTGTGAATATTTTTGTCCAACCACCCTTCAATTTCTTTCTTTGTTGGATTCTAGTGACATGACATCAGACATACCTTATACAGATCTCAGTCCTAGCAACGAAACCATTTGTTGGCTTATAGCGGCCTGACCCGGGTTTAGAGATGATTTAGAAAAACAAATCCCGGTACTACTATCCCTTTCTGCAATAGTCTGTGGAGCGCGGGCTGAGGTCTCACCCGAAGTAGTATGGGAGGGTGATAGAACCAAGTTTCTATACCCTAGAGATGTTTGATGAGTTTCAGTGGTCCGCAGATTTGTCCTGCGCACATCGCTATGCGCATCTATCAGTACCTCATAGCCTGTGATGTTGCCTTTGTGCAGCCTTGCTTGAGGCGCGATTTGTGTTATTACCCAAGTTCCTTACTATTAACTCGATATTATGTGATTACTTAACTTATCTATATGAGCCCAATTATACTTAACAATGTTTGATATTCATATAAGTGCATGCGTTAAACAAAAAAATATAAATGCATAGAAAGTAATACAAAAGCAGATACAAAATATTTGGAATCAAACTTCTCTTTATTATTCTTCTTCTTGGGTTACAGACTCAACTCTGCCCTGCGCACTTAGCTGCAGGGGTCCACGTAATTAGTTGCGGACTCTACTAGGCCTCTGCACACTCAGCTGCAGAGCCTCTTCCTACTACTACGACATAAGACACTTAGACTTCTTCTCTATGCTTGCTATGTTCTAGACTCCATTTGTTTTCCTCTATCTCTAATTATCTTTACAACTTAGAGGCTCGCTTTATGTATATGATCCCATGGTCCGAGGACCATGGGTAGGCCAACAGTACATTACAAAACTTAGGGTGGAAAACCCTATGACTCAACATACATTTCGCGCTGCGCGCCCGCAATTCGCGGATTCTTCAACAATATTTGGCCAAAACTTGGGCTTTGAGCCCCAAAACATGCTGTGGGGGGGATTCCATGCCCAACAAGCACACCCTCACACTCCTTAGCTATCATGCCCTCATAGGTACCTTTAATTTTTTTTGGGACTTGGGAACCTAACCAAGTCTTGCCTTGACTACAATAACTTCACCAAGTTACGACTACTACAGCTAGACTATGCCATGTTCACCTAAGAACTGACTATAAGTAATATTAAGCTACTGTGAATATATTCTTGGACCATTACAATGTTTTATAGTATTATACTTCCCTTTATGAAACCACCTTTTCTCCTATAGGATATTGTTTCTTGAGTAAAATTTCAAATGGTTGCTACTAATTTTTGTGCAGACCTTATATGAAATATTGTACAATGACACTAAATGGTACGTATCAAAACCAACGAGATCCATTTATTTTGGTAATAGTGCAAGAAAGGATCCGTTTATCACCTCATTTGCAAATGCCCCATTTATTATGATATTCAAGGGATGTTTTATTGTCTTTATCAAGATTTGGATGGGTCATTGTCTACATTATTTCAATACATATCTAGCCCTTTTTATGGGGGAGGTATTTAGATTTATTTACTACATAATTGAGAGAGGAGTTGCATGGGTGGAGCAAAAGAAATAAGAAAGAGTGTCCAAACTTACAAAAAAAATTTCGTTTTTAACTTTATGGCCATTCCACTATTTCCATCCATTTGGCTACTTTGAATGTATTCTTGGACCATTACAATGTTTTATTGGATTATACTTCCCTTTAGAAAATCCCATTTTCTCTTATGGGATAGTTTTTCTTGAGTGGAATTTTAAGTGGTTGCTAATGATTTTTTGTTGAGACCTTATAAGAAATATTGCACAATGACACTGAATGATCCTTATCAAAACTAATGAGATTCATTTATTTTGGGTTTAGTGCAAGAAAGGATGTGTTTAGGGGATGGAAATGAAGAAGATATCTACTCATCATTGGTTGATGATATCTATAGAAGTGTCCCATGAAACCATTCAAGCTTCAACCCTTATATTTTTCCATGCTCTTTGATGCTTCCCATGGTTCTTCCTTGAATATTGAAACCAACAACTTTTGGTTATCCTCATTAAAGATGACTTTTGTAATGTCCCCTATCTAGATAATTTGCAAAGCCTTGATCTGAATTGCTCACAATATCTACACTTCATGTTGAGATGGAACTTGTAGTGCTCTCCCATATAGGAGTCGATAATTAATAGATCACTCATAAAGAAAAGGACTCTCTAGCCCTAATGGATAAGCAATGAACCCTTGATACAAATATTTTGTTTGCTTAAAAAAATCAATTGTGTCAATGTATAAAATTGTACATAAGATCAGATGAAATGATAGCATCCACATAAATTATTTAAATAACCTCTCATTAGCCATGAGTGTGAGATGGGGGTTGAATGTGCAACACTATTAAAGTTAAATCATGTTTAATTTTCTTTGACATTGTGAGGTTGTTCTCCAGTAAGGTTGGTGCATCATCACAAGGGAGCATGACACATCTTTGTGGGGGAGCGATTAAAGTTGTAACACAATTCAAGTTATATACACCTCCAACATAAATGTCCTTATCATATGCTTCTGTCACGTTGTTAGAGATGTTATTTATAGACAATAAATTCAATTTACTTGGACTTCATATTTTGATGGCCTCGAATCTAAGATGGTTTGTACTAGGCACACTTCATGCAAATGAGAAGGGATGTTATTGTTTAACCCACATACGCACCAAAGCATTGGACGTTGCTCTTATATTTCCCTTGTTGCGTTTGAAGTGGGTCTACATTAGCATCAATTTGAAGCTAATCATCATGATCTTGCTCTTCTCAATAGCATTTGCTAACTTTTCCATATACATGAGATAGAGCTAGAGGGTCACCTCATATGTAGAAGCCCCATTTATTATGAGATTCAAGGGACATTATATTGTCTCTATCAATATTTGGATGAGTGTCTACATTCCTTCAATACATGTCTATCTCTTTTTATCGGGGGGGTCCTTGGATTTATATATCTATATAAGGCCTTATGTGCCATTCCTCATTTTAACTCTTTTAAGGGGGTCACCTCCTTCCATGTTGCATTGCCTACCTAGGGCCAAAATTAACAAACCAAAAAAATTCTTCAAATATGAAATTGGTGAGGTCCCATAACTCATATTGACCCTCAATGGTACATATCTCTTCAAAGATACTTTTGAGGATTTCCCATTGAAAATTGTAGGTTGGATGTCATAGGACCTATTACCCCACTTTCTATATGGGTTTTTAGAGGAAGTTTATAAATTTCCATTCTCATCTTATCCTCTGGGATTATTTTCACCTTGATCATTTTCCAACTGAGGTATATACATCTATATGTAACTGATGGATTTATCTTTGGTTTGATGACACCTTTCCTTGGCTATCTAGGAACCTAGGGGTAGGAAGATGTTTCTTTAACTACCACATTTAGCTTGATATGTATGATCCATGTGTATATGAAATATTCAATGTGTATTATTTTTGTTGTGATCACTTAAGCAATCTATTCTAACTCTTGATGCTTTCGTTATAAGTTCTAAGTTGGATTGTCCCATGGTGTTTCATAATTTTACTCAAAAAGGTGTGTCATATTGATGGTTTGGGAATATACTTGGTGATTTTAATAGGTGCTACACATAAATATTATTGTACCCTTATTTCCCTTATCGAAATTTTATCCCATGTCATTCTATAGGATATTCATTCATTTTCCTCAAGTGACACCTTTATGATTAAGTATTCATATATTTGTGGCAAATTATTTCCCCTTTTGTCATTTGTGATGAAATAAAAGAAAAAATTGAAAGCCCAAGTCATTAAAGATACACTAGTGCGATGTATCTAGGTTTAAACTCGAAGGCTGAAGTGAAAATTCATGTAAATTTTATATCTATGAGTTGTTGAAAACTAATGAAATCCTCATTCCCTAAGTCCTAGATATAAGAAAAAGGTGAAGAAAGGAAAATAAGGCCCAATGAATGGTAACCCATGATAATGAAACCCAAGATCTCAAAATGACAACTACAACTATTTCCAATTGTTTCCTTTGAACACTAAATGAGTGGTGTGATGAAGGAGGTATCCTGAGTAGAAATCAACTAGCCTAAGATGAATTACAAATTTTTGAAATATAATAGTGAGAAAGTGTGGCCTTTGGGTAACATCTTGGGAAATAAGCCACATTCTCTAGGTCAAAAGAACATCCTTGAATCTCATTTATTTCTATTGCCACCAACATCAATCTAATAGACAATGGTAAAATATAGTGTTTATGAGCCATGTTGAATGCATGGAGGCTTGAAATGCCAAATGGAGTGCAAGTGGGGAGATGTTTCATTTATCTTCAATGGTTATGTAATACAATTTTATTGTGAGGGATATAACACAAAGTAAAGGAGAGAGGATTGCAGTAGGGTTGAACAACAAATGAAATTGGTATATTTTATTCCTAATTTTATGAGTTCAATGTCTCTACATTAATGTGCCAACGTATGTTGTTGATTTCATAATACATATTATCCATTCAACCTGTCAATTATAAGAAAAATTGGGTCGAATCACATCCGAATGGAAGTGCAACATTAAAGTATTGTGTTTTATGGAATATGGAAAAGGAATTCTGTTCGAGGTCAAGTTTGGGGGAAATTTTCTCTGTATAGCGATATATTCATCTAAATTAATGATGCAAACTATACCTAGTTCATCGTTTATATGGAACCAATGGTGAAGCCTCTATCCAACATATCAGTCATTTAAAATTGAGTTCAAATTTGATGCATATCGACTTGATTCATCAAAACAAAAGTAGAAATTAGTATCAAATGAGTATATACAATTGTGATTGAGGATGAAGTTTGTATAGGAATTTTTGTTGGTTGGAATTGATGGTAAAATCAGCTTAGCAGGTTATAGACACAAAACCATGGTTGTAGCATTTGTGCATCAAATCTTCATAGATTATGATTGTAGATCTATATAAATTGGTTGCAGAGACAAATGATTGTTAGTTTGATGGTTATGAAAACATTGCAAGCCAAACACCAAATCTCTCTGTCACAAAGACGAGTTGGCTCTCAATTCATGTGGTCATGGGCTTGAAATTTTATTCCTCATGGAATGAGATATAAAACCCTCTTGCCATAGGTTATAAAGAATACAAAACCTATCAAATTTGGAATTAGCCTTCTATCTTTTATCCAGAAATAACGAATAAATTATTGATCCTTACAATGTAGATGGGTATGAGTAGTAGAGTGCAATTAATTACCTTAAGACTAATCTAGTATGGTTTTGGGACCTGAACTTAGTCTTCATGGAAGAAAAAATTTGGCATGGCTTCTAGAATTTATTGAAACTATTACTAATGTGTAATGGTTTTCATTGAATGAACACATAAGAGAATTTTTAATGCTCCACATTCTTTCATTGAAATAAATATAATCGCACTCTCTAAACCAAATTCTGAACGACTCAATATATATCTCTGTTCATTACTTCGCTGTGCAATCATATGGATTGGGGTGCGTTCAAATATCACGGATATGTCTATATATCATTGATATAATCACTTCCTAATATGAATGAGCTCAGTATACATGCAAATCAATGTTATGCTAATTGGCCCAACACCAAACATTTGCATAATTTTTGAATTGTTTTAATGCTTGGTTATAATTGGGAAAGTATATAATGCACTCAAGAAATTTCTTTGCCACAAATATTTGAAATATCGCATACAACATCTATAGCCATTCAGTCTATCTAGTAAGATAACTGCACCCTCATGCTTTGAAGTTGTTTTGATTTTCATTGCTCAAAAGTAACTATGGGTTTATTAGGCATCCACATTCTTGTTGCCATTTGGGAGGGTACCTACAACTGATAATCTTTTATCTGCATGGTTTATTCATTGTGCCTAATGGGTGGTTTTGTAATCACTTATTAATCCCTAAATGTCTAGTTAGCTTTGAATATTCACCAATCAATAATGGGTTGACAATGAATTAATGTGGTGTTTGGCCAAAAATTAAAATCTATTTTTCAGTTTATACATTATAAAAAAAATATTTACCTTTTGAAATTATTTTAATTTTATTGCTCGAATTGGCTTGAATGTTATTTTTTAATCACTTCAATCCTAATAACAGTGCAAGCTATAGTTACCACACTTTCCATGGATCGTTTGAATCACATTGATTTATATATTTATTATGAAGTTTGAATTTATTAAGTGTGGGGGTGATTTAATTGACATTGTGAGAACCCTGTACGAAGAATTCTTGAATTAACTAGGCGTTTCTTATGCAATTTGGGTCGTTTCAATCAATCAGAGAGATGGTTTGATAAGACAATTGATCACAAAAAGACCATTTATATGTCAGGAATTCTTTCACAACATCCTATGCCTGATGCTCCGGTTGCGCCACTACATGCGGAGAATGGATCCACCGTTAAATTAAATCAAATACATTTCATTTAATCTAGTAAAAGAGCATATGAATGATGTCTAAGGTGGTTGAAAAGGGTAGATGAAACTAGAAAGTGAACTGATTCAAAAAGAATGTTTATCTACATAAATATTGCAAAACAAAAGGAATAATTTAAGAAGTGTTTTATTTTTTTCTCATATTAATTTATGAAAAAGTGCTAATCTAAACATGATCATGATCATTGCAATATTTATTTGGATTTCCATATGCAACAATGTAGTTTTCTGATCCAACATTCAAACTATTAATATCTGAACATACAAAATTAAAATTTAATGCAAAAATCAGAAAAAACAATGGAATCCCTAGTATCTAAGTGCGAAAGGATGGCTAGCTGATATGTCCATCCACTTACTATGAGGCGATGATGCCCCTTAGTTAAGTTAGCTAGAAAAATATTGGGAGCCATAGTATAAGTTGATACCATAGAGTAGTTAGTTATAATCATAGTAAATCATGAGATGACTTTACGTTAAAAAAAATATTTGTGCATAATTCATATGGTCTAGGTGATGAGATTGTGGATGATCAAGTTATGTGGTGTTGAGGGTTTTGAGAGATAGTTGCACTGCATTTGATAATTGCATATTTCTAGGATATCACGACACCTTGTTATACGACAATGGGAGGCATTATTTTCAAAACTGTTACATTGAGGGTGTTGTCGACTTAGTATGTGGTAATGGAAAATATCTCTATCAGGCAATGGAAAATTTGTCTTTTGATTTCTTTTGTTTTTCTGTTTCAATATCATTGGGTGCTCATTAATAATAATACTTTTTTTTTTGTTGGTGGGAAAAATGGAAGCTACATGCCATTCCTAAACTTCATGGCGCATTTACGGCTTAGAAGAGTATGTATGCATCGGAAGACTCATGCTTCGTCTTTTTAAATTGCGGGCAAAGGAAAAATGCATCTAGGGAGGCCATGGGGAACTTTCCATTCAGAGATAGTAGGCCAAGATAATGAATGTATGTTGATTGCAAATTATTTCAAGGAAGTTGCATTTCGTGTACCAGACACAACCTTTGATGGTACCACTCTCCACTTTTGCATGTTCTCCTGCAATTTGAAATGCTTTACTTTATTTTGACTTCAACAGTGTTTATAACAATTACATGGTTGGGATTTAATTTCTTGTAAGAATAATGTTGATTTTTTTTCCTGTTATCTTTAAATTGGTCATTAAATCTGGAGCCTATTGAATACACTAATTTTGTAATGGTATACCATATTAGATATGTTGAAGCAACCATTATTTTCATTTTTTGATTTTTAAAACATTTTATTTTGTAAGCTTGACATTACTATATTTCCAGCCCATGAGGCGAGGTGTAAAATATGATGTATTTACGAAAAAAACAATTGAAATTAAGCTGTAAAATCCAAGGGAAAAAGTCATTACTTATAAAATACAAATAACTCTAGTTTCAACAATATACTTTTGTCAAAAACCTTTTTAGAACAATAGTAGAGACAAAGTAGATGAAATCAATATTTAATAAATTTTATGCCTCAAAAGAGAGATAAGCTACACAACCACCTTTATGTAACCATAAAAGGACATGACTTAATTAAACACTCACTTCACTTCATTAATTTTTCCCAACTTGAAATCTTGAAACAAAAATCTTGAAACAAAAAATTTGTTTACCTTTTTAATGGGGCTTATGGAAAAATACCTGTTCATTCAATTTTTATTATCTCTAAATCCATTACAATAGCTAAAAAGTTCATCATGATATTGAATCTAGTGGAATAGAGTGGTCATGGAATTTAGTTTTATTGAGGACATAAAACAAAAGAAATCATCTTCATGAATGAGATATGTATCATTCCTTGTCAGAGTGAATACCTTAAAAAAATTACCTTGCTCACTTCAGAAACAATGGTTAATTTGAAGTAAAATAGAAACATGCAGAAACCTAGGATAAAATAGATAGAAGACATGTACTCCCCGTTCCTTGATCCTGGAGGACCTCTATAGTGCAGCTCGCATGCTTTTCCTTCATGGAGAAACTCCCATTATGTCCCTCTTCATGAGAAAATCATTTCCCTTTTACACCATTTCCCCTGAAACTTCTGTTTTTCCCAATTTACAAGGTTGATGCTAATGACCTTAATCTTCCCCACATTGATGTGTAGAGATTAGCACTATTCCCCACGCCGATCAGTGCAACTGAGCTATATTCCAGTCACGTAGACCGGTGCGACTGAGTTGTGTTCTAGTTGCGTTGGTCTTGTTATGGAATTTTTTTTAAATTAGAGCCGAAGCTTCCAGCTCTAGAAGCTCCTTAATGGAATTCTGGTAAATGGTTTGGCCAGATGGGGTCGAGGATGACAGTTTAGGCTCCTCTCCCCTATAATGATGGAACTACCTCAAGGGATAAGTCCTTCTCCCATGAGAATAGGATCCATCTCCCATCCATATTTCCTATATAAACCTCCCTTCTTCCCAAGCACAAACTAGTTAGAGTTTTCATTGAGTGTGAGTATAATATTTTAGACAAGCAAGATATTACTAGTTGTAGCCATCTAGTGGTGTGAGGGAGAAGTGTGTTTGGTTTGGAGTGAAGCCTAAAGGGAAGAGTCTTTAAACTATTGTTGTCTGAAGCCATCATGAAGTGCTAGCAGAAGAGTGTGGGAACCTGGTCTTGTCAGAGGAAGACTGCGACGTCAAGACGAATGGTTGTAATCTCTCTTTGAATATTAATATATGAAACTATTGATTGATTTCCTACATGTTTTGTAATATTACATATTCATGTCTTAATGCTTCTTGACTCATTAAGTAGGTTGAATTGCAATTTTTATATTATTATGTTTGTGTGCTGTTGTCATTTACTTATTTCAGGAGCTTGAAGAAGGAAGAAAGAGATCGCTGGAGCGAGCAAGCGAGGACATCATTAAGCAGGATAAGAAACCAAGAGGTAGGCCCTCTTGATTGATTCTAACCTAAGGAAATCTTCCATAGAATGTATTTGTTGTGGCTAGACCCATTATTGGGCTAGAGGAATTCATTCGTGTCCACACTTATAACTTTACTTCACCACAAATTGGTGACACTGTTGGGGACATCCCATCCTTTTGTTTGTTTTGGATTTCATGATTTCGTGAGAAATTTGTTAGTTTCACATTTTCCCTTTGGTTCTGTTATTTTTCTCCTGCTTACTGGCCTAAGTCTAAAAATCATAGTAGTAGATCTAGTCCTTGTTTTGAATTTTTATTTTTATTTTTCATCAGTTACCTCAGACAACGCATTTAATTGACTGACAGTCGTGTTGATCAATGTGAATTGTAGAGGAACAGTCGTGCCGACCAGCTTTTGGTGCTTGTTGTCAGTGAGGCAGTCGCACTGATCCTTGTAAGTGAAGATTAGGGCTAGACCCCAATCTTGGCTAGTGTATTCTGCTCTTGTGTTTTTGACCCCATGAATCCTTTTGATTGTTTTCTCCCTGATTAGGATGTTACTTTTTATTTGGTTTTTTCTTTCTTGTTGGCTTGTCATCTTGTTGTTTGATTGATTGAGTCAGTGAGTGGCCTGCACCACTAGGACATCTAGTTAGTCACTCGTTCAATGGCTTGTGGACCCATCAAGTCCAGTTGTAGGTGTGTTTCCTCCTTGTGTTTTTTTTTTGGTCCTCTTTATGATTTTGACCTATTTTGCACAAGTTTGGAAAAGTTTCTTTTACTAGTTGAACGTCTTTTTCCGGCATAGATTACATTATCAGTCTTGTGTTTGGTAAATTTGGTGTTTCATTGATTTGAATGAATTTCTATTTTCATGTTTTCATCTGCTTAAAGAGCTCATAGTCTTGAAAACTTTTTCATTAAAATATTGTATGCGAAAATTTTGTTTCGTTGTCTCATGAGAAAATTATGAAATTCTAGCTTCTTGCATTATTATGATTTACATCTCTTAAAAAAAAACTAGAATTGCATCAGCATTTGAAAAAGGAAGAAAAATGTTTCATTTTGAAAGGACTAATAGATAACTTCTTGTTGGGCAATTAGGAATTGGAATTCATTTTTCATTAGTTTATTTTTTCAAAAAGTGAAGTAGTGAAACTCATTTCATTTTCAGTTGCTTGATTGTTTGCATTTGATTGAGTAGTTTCTACCCTGTCTAGTGTATGCATTTCATTGAATTGAAAAGGGTCTTGTCCCATTTGGTTGCATTTTAGGTTTTTTGAGTAGCATAGCTAAGACTTGAAAACTGAAACTTAACTTAAGATCAACTCTAAAATGAATTCAATTAACCTAAGGCACATTTGACATTAATGATCACATCTATAACGTTTAGGTTAGAGATGTGTTCCGATGTCTGTAAACATAGCAACTATCATTAAGCTTCGGCATTAGATAGCACTAGCATGGATTTTTTCTCCCTATATCATCAAGTATATAATGGGAGAGCCAACTAGGCTGCAACCCTTTTATCCTTAGGAAGTCAAGTCATCCACCTTGCAAATGTGATACAATGAACACAACATTCGGGGAGATTTCCTGCTCGTACTTTTTGGTTCTCCAGGAGGTATTCTACAGTTCACGATTGCCTGGTAATCCTATTTACCTAGATCATCCAGAGTAGTCATTTGATCTTTTTGACTCATTAAACTTAAAGATCATTCGAGCACTTGTCCTTTCAAGCTCGTTTCCAATCGAAAGTGATAGAGTCATCTTATTTCTTTATCGACTCTTAAAAAATGAAAGAACATCAGTCTTTTATGCGTCTTAATAATTGATTGTCCATGATCCAAAACATTCTATTAGTTTTTTGACCAAATAGTGAGTTCCCTTAAAAGGACATTTTAAGGCCTTGAAGTTATTTGTTCTGTCGACTAAGACAAGGTCATCATGGCTGAACCGTCTGGTTCACCCAATTCCTCTGCCTCTCCTCTATCTAAAAGATTCTTCGAGGAGCCATTTCCTAAGTTATCAGAGTCACTTGAGATCAAAATTTTGAACGCGCAATTGTTTTGAGTGTTCAACCATTATCATCTCGTCCTCCGCCTACTCTCGATTAAGGGTCATCCGCTGATCTTGGTCCAGAATCTCCGGATAATCCTGTTCGAACTCCAGATAACTCGCTGACCACTGATGGTCAACTTGGACTATTTATATATCCTCCAAACCCTCTGTTTGATGTTGTTGAGATATCATCGCAGCGCCCTTACAGTCCGTATGATCAACCGGGTGTTCCTTTGGAACTATCCCCCAGTACACGTTCGACCATTCGTTGTCGTTTGCTTTCATACATGGAACCCGAAGGAAATGCTTCAATCAATTCTCCGGATGAGTCCGAAGTCTCTACTCCACACACTGATAAGGGGTAAGAATTGCAATTTGCAGTTTCCTCTCGATGGTTTACCTTATTTAGAGGGTATTCCCGCTAGCTCGCCACCTAGCTATGTGTCTTTAGGGCACTTAGTTTCAGGCACACCTAGTGCCTCATCAATCTACCATAATCCTATTTGGGCATCATGCGTCAGGCCTACGTTAGGTCTATTCGTCATGAATGCGACTTCCCAACCAGCTATTACTTCAATCCCAGTGCAACCCACCATTCTGAATACTCTTGTATCATCAATCCCAGTTACACGTCAGTCGCAACCAACGGTTTCAAAGATTGTTTCTGTCAGTTCCTCTGTCCCATTAGTTAGTGGCCAGATTGTGTCACTGCCCGGGGGAAGAACTTGAATGTCTCTATGGTGTCAGGTGCCACTACTATGAGCGGTTCACAAGCTCACATGCTTGGTATAAACCAATCCTCTTTTGGTATTGTCTATAACCCTGCTGACCTGACTGGATCAAGCAATGTCAAGTACCAACAGGATCCTATTCATCTGTCTGGATCAAGCAATGTTCAGTATTAGTAGCCCTATGGGGCTCAATTCCAATACCAAAATCCTTACATTCCATATGGTTCTCAAGGATTGGTTAATCAAACTTACACCCTCCAATCTGGGCAATTCATCCAGCCTGGCTACGGTCAGATTCAGTTCGATAATTTCCCAGGCATTGTTCAAATACCCTTGCAACAATAAGGATAACCTTTACAACAACCTGGGTAGCCTTTGTTACCGGAAGGGAAACCTTTGTTGCAGCAAGGGATTTCCGTACAACACAAGGGCTGATTATCCCACAACAAGGTCATCTGCAACAACCACAAGGTCAATCCTTCCAATAGTTGCAGCAGGCCGCACAATAACAGATGCAATATGCTCTACCTACCTCTCAACCCATACCCTCACAGGGCCAACCTCTGCAAACCCAGGGACAATTTTTGCAACCACGAGGTCTATCCTTGCAACAGCAAAACCAACTTGGGCAGTAGCAACCCTTGTATACATATCAACAAGGTCAACCCTTGTAGGGACAGGGTCAAGGTCAAATCCTGCAACAGTAGGTGCAAAATCCTCTTGTCTAGGTCCAATAGGTTTAGAATCCTACTAGCCAAGGGCACGAGGTACAAAACCCCTACATCCAAGGGCAACAAGCATATCAACCTTATGCCCAAGGACTGTAGGTCCAGAACCCTCTTGTTCAGGGACAACAGGCTCAACAACCCTATGTTCTAGGACCGTAGGTCCCATATCAGTACGTCCAGGGTCAATAGGCTCAACAACCTTTCAACCCATGCGTCACCTATCAATAGCCTATGCCTAGACACTTTCAAGGTATTCAAGGTCCGCACCCTCCCTTTGGTCAAGGTAATCTACAATGGGAGCAACCTCAGATCCTAATGGCCAAAATCCCCCACTGTGGGGTCAAAATCCTTACCATCAAGGATGGGCTCCTCCTCATGGTCCCGCTTATCAATATCCCATGCCTTTTAACACACAGTTACCTTTCTTGGCTACACTTGAGTTGCTAGATGTATCACGTCTTTCAAATGATTCGATCCTCCATTTGCTGCACTGGCCTTCGGTGCCATCCAAGATACCAAGTGATTTCCCAAAGTTCGATGGAAAAGCTAAAGAAGATCCTCAGGCCTACGTGATGACATATAACCTATGGTACTTGTCAAAATCATATGAAAATGATTCCATACATCTTCGTCTTTTCCAACGAACCCTCATGGGTGCCATAGCGAAATGGTACATCGAGCTACCTCGAAGTACTTTCCATGAATTCAATTCATTAGCCATGGCCTTCCTCCTGCATTTTCAACTGTCGATTCATTATGAAACATGCACCTATTTTCTCACATCGCTTAAGCAAGACACAAGGATGCACATCTATGATCATATCCATTAATGGAGACGTAGACGTCACCTGATCAAGTCCGAGATAGCTGATCAATTGCTCATAGAATGGTTTACCAAATCATTCGTAGCCCCAATTGCTTGCGATATAGCTATGGGTGGATGCATCACTGAAGAGCAAGCCATCTCTTGTGCCCAGTACTTGGATCTGGTCTGCTCTCAATCTGGCACCTTATACGAGTTGTTACCCAATGCTCCCCGGCCATCATCTGATCCCGCAACATCAAATTAACTCGTTGTCTCTCCCATTGATGGAGTTATTGGTTTAGTATCCTAGGCCCCTGCTAAAACTTCTTTCAAATAGAAGTTGGTCTCGAATGCTGCTCCTAATAGTTCATCTCAAAATCCTCCAAGCCCTAGTAAAACCCTTAGAGGTCCACATTTTCCACTCTACCACAGTGGATAAATCATCAAAAGGAAAAAAAAAGGCAAAGGAAAAGCTAAAGCCAATACCCCAAAATAGGGTCTTCCCAAATCATCTGCTAGCAAATCTTTGCAATGGAAACCTAAGTATCCCTGCCTCATTTGTGAGGAGGATCATTATGCTAAGGATTGTCCATGACAATCCAAAGTTATTCTCTTTTTCAGAGGGACCCTTGCTGTCCTCAAAGGGACATTTCCATCTCAGTAGACTCAGATGGTAGGCCAACCCCAATTTGCTTCCTCTGGATCTCAAGTGTTCATGATGAGTATGCCCATTAATGTGGCTACCCAACTGAAAGATTATCAAACTCTAGCTCTAGTAATAAGGAAAGAAAAAGACGTTGCACCTTCTTCTTATACCCTGAGTTTTGTCCTTATGAAAATCGAGCACCCTACCCTAATTCCACTACACGACCACCCTCTCAAGGTGTGCTGTGGAAATCCTCGTATAATCCCAACGCCTGAGCTGCTCAACACTACAATATTTTTGAAGATTTGGCTCAGGCAACGTCAGCTATGTCGACTCTTCAGGTACTCCAAAGCTACCCATCGTAGTGAAAATATTTATTGTCAGCTATCGGGGGTATTGACCCCACCGATTCTAATTTGATCTGTTTCGATCTGGAGAACCATGTTTCATGCCTCCCTCATTAGATTTCCTTTCTTATTCAGGTAATCATTAATGAGAAGACCATCCACCACACTGTCATTGATGAATGTGCTTCCACTTGCATCATGTCAACGTGTTGGAAGGCTATTGGTTCCCTTGTACTGAACTAGTCTCCGAACATGTTGGAAGCTTTCGATGGGTGCGATTTGTGACCCTTTGGTGTCTTACCAAACCTTTCCATCACCCTAGAAGGCAAGATAGTACAAGTCAAAGTAGAGATTGTTAACGCTAATCTCAATTGTAATCTTCTACTCGGCTCAAGTTAGACTCATGCCATGCATGCCGTGGCCTCCTCTTTGTTTCATGTGATCTATTTTATCCATCAAGGGAAGATTGTCACCATTGATCAACTGTCTTTCTTTACCTCTTCCTTGCCAGATGGAAACGTTCCATACGTCAAGCACTTCGGTGCTCCCTTTGAGAGTGTGAGGGCATGTCTCTTCAAATATTCTTCCTTAATGGGGATTTTTCTACTCTCACTCCTCATGTTGCCTCCATCAACATGATCTTGGTCAAATTTGATCCCTAGGTCATACCTGCACTAGATCTTGTTGATGCTTTTGGTGAAGTCATGCCACTTAGTCCCGCTGAAGTCAATTATGTGGAAATTGTTTCGACTTCGAACTTTGCATCATCTGATTTTCATATCTTGAAGACCTCTCTCGATATGTATTATCAATCCCCCTAGCTTGGCACTTTGGAATCATCTGATCCCTTAGCCGAGACCTTACTCATTGATGAAGGTATCATGGAAATCATGTCTCTCAAGGAACCACCATGGATTGATACCCATCATCGCTCCTCGTTCCTACCTCGCCTGATGGTCTTATATACCTCTTTCGAAGAGTCTTCTTCTCCATTATTGCCAATGACTATTACCCATGAAGTATGGTTGGAAGGAAATTTTTGTAACATTACCCAAATGATGCTGATTGACATTTCTATCAAACCCAGTGTTTTTGAACACATTCATATTGGGGTATCTTGTTATCCGAATGAGATCAAGACATATACTCATATTTTTTAGGAATTCCGTGATGTGTTTGCATGGTCCTACGAAGAAATTCCTGGCATCGATCCTAGTGTTGTGGTGCATGAAATACCAACGTATCTATATGCGAAGCCCATTTGCCAACGGCTTCGCCCGATGCACCCTAGGAAGGCTGCTGCTATTAAGGGTGAAGCCGAAAGTCTTATGAAAGCTGGGTTCATTTATCCCATCCCCCTTACAAATTGGGTGTCCAATATTGTCTCAATGACTAAAAAACAAGGTAGGATCCATGTTTGCATGGATTATATAGATCTTAATCGTACCTATCCTAAAGACAACTATCCTACTCCCTTCATTGATCAAATCATTGATGAATGTGCTGGGAGAGAGATCCTTTCCTTTATGGACAGTTTTTCTGGTTATAACCAGATTAATATTGCACCAGCTAACCAAGAGAAGACAAACTTTATCTGCCCATGGGGTACGTTCATGTAAAAGAAGCTCCATTTCAGCCTCAAAAAAGTTGGGGCCACATTTCAATAGGGAATGTCCTATGAATTTCATAATATTCATAAAATTATCTAGCCTCACTTGGATGACCTTTCTTCCCATTCTCGTAAGTGCAAAGATCACCTAGACCATCTTCAAAAGATTTTTCTATGCTGTAGACACTATAACATCTGGTTAAATCCACACAAATGTGTTTTCTGCATGGAATCAAGATGACTCCTCAGCTTCATCATTTCCAAGGATGGGATTTGCCTGGATTTGCTAAAAGTCAACGCCATTGTAAACTTATCCTCTCCATCTTCACTGCACCAACTCCAGAGCATCCAAGGAAAGGCCAATTTTCTCCATCTTTTTATACCCAACTACACTAGGTTAGCTATAGGATTTACCCAGTTTCTCAAACAAGGAACACCCTTTGCATGGGACGAGTTAGCCCAAAAATCTTTTGATGATCTTAAGGATGTCCTTATAAATGCTCCTTTGTTGCATCCACCGGACTATTACCGAGATTATTTCCTTTACCTAGCTGCAACCCTTAGAACCATTGCTATGGTGTTGGTTCAAGACGACGACGAAGGCGGCGAACATGTGATCTACTACATGAGTCAGAATATCCTTGACACCTAAACGCATTATGCACATGTCGAGAAGTTGGCTTTGGCCGACGTCCACGATGTTCAATGTTTTTGGCATTATATTATTTTACGTATGACTAGAGTGATTGTTGAATGAAACCCTATGACCTATATCCTGACTCATCAGTTGCTGGTGAAAATTATTCTAAATGGATCGTTATCCTGCAAGAATTCGATTTGGTATTGATGGCCAAATCTAAGAAGTCACTTGTTTTCATTGAATTGATTTGTTCCCTTCCCTAAAGCTCTCCCTACTGGTGCAGATGAAAAAATTCCAGACGAGACCCTTTTCTTGATTATCACCCTTGATCCATGGTACAGTGATATCATCATGTATCTCCAAACCTCCAAATTCCATTCCACATCGACCAAGGATGATTTTTGAAGGATTTGGCATCATTCTCAACCCTACTACATTATTGGCGATAATTTATACTATGTTTGTGTCGATTCTGTTCTTCGTCGGTGCCTCACAATCGAGGAAGCTGAAAGAGCTCTCAATGATTGCCACTCTAGGGCATGTGGTGGTCATATGTCTAGTTATGCTACAACTTTGAAAATCCTTCGCGTTGGTTATTTCTTGTCGTCCATGTTCAAATATTGCATTCTTGCTGTCCACAAGTGTCACGAATGCCAAATCTACCAATGCAAGATGTGCACCCCACCCGCCCACCTACACCCCATCATTACTGTTGGTCCCTTTTCCAAATGGGGAATTGATTATATGACATGTAACCCTCGTTCGGTCGGGGGGCATGGCTATATTATCATCGTTGTGGATTATTTCACCAAATGGGTCGAAGTGATGCATACATATCCCGAAAATGGTAAGATAGCGACTCAATTCCTTTTTAACCATGTTATTTCCAGGTTCAGTGTACCCCAAGTCACTGTGACAGACGATGGCTCCCATTTCAGAGATTACATGATGGAAGAACTGACATCTGTATTGGGCTTGTGCCATGATGGCTCAACCCCATATTACCCTCAAGCCAACGACCAAGTTTAAGCTTCGAACAAGGTTTTGGTCACCATGCTTCAGCATACTATTGGGATGCACAAGTCAAATTGGCATCTCATGCTTTTTTTAGCTCTGTGGGCCTACTGAAATTCAACCAAAGACACCACTGGTTTCACACCTTTCTAGCTAGTCTATGGTTTGGAAGCAACATTACCAATCGAATGTGATATTCATTCACTCAAGTTATCCTTTAAACTCCTTCTTCAAACATCACCTCAAGAGGAACGCCTCTTATATTTAGAATGACTGGACGAGACCTGCCGGCTCGTTGCCTTGGTCATCAAAGCAAAAAAGAAATGGGTCAAATCCCATTTCAATCAGTCGGTCTCCCCTCATGCTTTCTCTGAGGGTGATTTTGTCCTGCTATATGACCAAGCTAACGATAAGCTGGGGGCATGAAAGTTTGAACCTATGTGGCATGGGCCCTATATTGTAAAATACATTTTGAAAAAAGGAGCCTATGAGTTGATTAATTATGAAAGAAATCCTCTCGATAAGCCCTGAAATGGGCTTTACCTTAAAAGGTACTATGCTTAGGTCATCTTGCATGGTTACTTATGTACATTAGTGTGTGATTCATTTTTGTATCGCATGGTTTTGTGTGATAGTTTTCAAACAACTTTCTTGTTTACTATGCTTTTTCTTTGCATATATTTGTGACTCCTCATGTTGGTTTTGCCGATGGTGCTTGCCGTAGTACCCCGAACCTATCATCAACGACATGGGATATCTATGACCCTAATGGTCAGTTGATTGACCTTCAAGGTATTTGCCTAGGTTGTACAAGCTACAACATTGCTGAATACAATGAAGTCATCGAAATATTATCAGAAGCCATCGCCCTGGACATCAGAGAATTGGTTATCAACCTGGATTCACAGCTTGTCGTCCTTCAACTCAACAAGCAATATTCCATCAGGAACCCTCAAATATTACTAATGTATCTCCATATCCATCTATTGGAAAGAAATTTTGATTATATTACATATCATCATATTCATAAACACATTAATAAATTGACAGATGCATTGGCTAATTATGTGTTGGATAGGAATTTATGAAACATGTAAAAGATAAGACAAATCATTTGCACCATAATAGACAGGAAAATACAACATGTATATCTATAATCTATATATATATACTATATATATATATATATTTATAAGTGTGAGAATTTTTGATACATTAGAACCCCAAAAAAATAATATGTGTGTCTATAATAAACATTGGTGGCTTGCAGGCCTCGTACATTTGTGGCACACAAGACTGAAAAATATGCAAGTACTGAATCTAGGAACTACTCAGCATGGTGGTCATGGTAGCATAAGATAGCTCATGCAACACAAGTCTGCAGTTGACGGATCCGATTTGAGACTCCCACTATGTGCCTTTAGTACCAGTGGGGCATGTCTCCTATCCGAGCATACTCTAGGATACCATGAGTCAACCCGTCGAGGTTCCTCGTAATCTCCTCCTCGTTATCGCTCCCTTCCTGACAAGCGGCGATGACATTAATAGGATGAAGGTAGTGCCTGGAAATCAGGGACATCCCGGCTAGCTACTCTGGTCCAACATCTGCATACACAAGTGAAATGTTATAAGCAAGCATATACAAAAAATAATTAAAAAACATCAAAATCAAAATTTGATTTTTTACCTTTGTCATTAAAGTCCTCTCCATCTGCTAAGGGCATATCTGGGTCTCCACAAAAATCAATTCCGTTGTATGGTTAACTCTCCATGACGTTCTTCTGTCATCATAGCCATGAAAAGAATTTTGGTTGGTATGACATATGTTGACCCCCAGTGATCCTGGGCATCAAACGACTCTAGGGGGCCATCCGTGGATCACGTGGCATAGGAGGATCAACCTCAGTCAACTGATACCGGAACAATGACATTCGTTACAAGAAAAGGGTCATGAGTATTGATCTGAAGCAAAATTGCTTTAGATTCCCCACCTTGGCTTTGGACAACTTGCGCTTGATGTTCATCTTCATGTCCTTTTCCGAGTTGAATATCGTAGGAGCTATGCAGTCAATAGCATAAAGGAACTCTGACTTTCTAGTATCATGCTCCACCTAGGACCCTGCCACTCTATTGATGGTCAACAAAAGCACTCTTAGTGTCAGATCCTGCACACTAGAAATCTCTATCTTCCCACTCTTAGATTTTAGGGCCTGAGGACAACGCTCTGCAAGTAGGGGAAGATATGATTTCTTCGACTAGATGTGACCCATACAAGTTCACTGGCTCACCTCTGTGAGATATTTCAGTGATAAAGTAGATGGCTGAATTTGTCAACTCCAGCTCCTGGTCCGTAATGAAAAAAATCTCACGATTGATGTCCCAAAGGCCTATCAAGTATCGAAGCAACTCGGGCTCGACCCACATCCCTAGTGTAAGGAAGAACTTGAGGAGCCCGCAAGCCCTCAAAGCCTCCAGTCAATTTGGATCATTCAATGCCTAGGTGTCAACATCTTTGTGTTCTCTTTCCTTCCAATCCACTATTTTCGACAATGTCTCTCTTGCAAAAGCCATTTATTTAAGTCAATGATCAATTTTGGCACATAAAATCCAAGTTTTAACGGTCAGTTCTTGAGGAAAAATGGTTTTTCCCCATCCACGGCACCGACGCTAGACAGGTGTGCAAGTCACCCTCGACCAGCGCCATCTCATGCCCAGAAATTGCACTGATCGAGGGAGAATTTTTTTCTCAAAAACCTCCCTAAAATTCCAAAAATTTGGCTAAAAATAGAAATTAATGGCATGAAAATGGGGCTCAAGGCTTCAGCTGTTACCTAGAACTAGAGGCTCGTCGATTGACCTCCTGGATCTCTCACAATCCACTATGGAAAAGCTAGGGAAAAAGTGGGTAAAAGGTCTTCACTGCAAAGGTAAATGGTAAATGGTAAAAATGTAGGGTTTAACCCCGTACATAAATTACCTGCATATGAATTCTAAATCACATGAAAAATAAAAATGCGAGAGCATAACACATAAAACACATATACACAGAGATTTCCCACTGGATCCCAAAACCGGGACTATTAGCTTGATTTTTCATTATGTTCCTTTCAATGTTACAATACATATTTATACATGTCAAAGCATCCAATTCCATGGACCGAAAAACCATCGCGTCCAAAACCATGGACCGAAAACCATCATGTCCAAAAAACATGTGCGAAAATCATGCAAAAAACCATAGGTGGGTCCGCCCAACCTAACATAGGGTCCAAAACCAAAATTTTCCGGGGCGCTGCCCC
>APFE030479453.1:52255-103932 GCA_000404065.3 Pinus taeda
CCATTTCCCTTGAAACTTCTGTTTTTCCCATTTTACAAGGCCAACGTTAATGACCTTTGTCTTCTTCATGCCAATGTGGAGAGATTAAAATTATTCCCCATGCTAATTGATGTGATTGAGTTGTGTTCTAGTCATGCCAATCTTGTTATGGAAAGTTTTTAAAATTAGAGTTGAAGCTTCTAGTTGTAGAAGCTTCGTAACGCAAGTTTGGTAAATGGTTTGGCTGGACGGGGTTGAGGATGATAGTTTAGGCTATTTTTCCCTATAATTATGGAACTACCTCAAGGGATAAGTCCTTCTCCCATGAGAAGAGGATCCATCTCCCATCCATATTTCCTAGATAAACCAAAGTTTTGGCTGAGTGTGAGTATACTATTTTAGATAAGAAAGCTATTACTAGTTGTAGCCATCTAGTTGTGTGAGGAAGAAGTGTGTTTGGTTTGGAGTGAAGCCTAAAGGGAAGAGTATTTAAACTATTGTTGTTTGAATCCATCATGAAGTTTTAGCAGAAGAGTGTGGGAACCCGGTCTTGTCAAGGGAAGACCGCGACGTCAAGATGAATGGTTGTAATCTCTCTTTGAATATTAATATATGCAACTCGATTGATTTCCTACATGTTTTGTAATATTACATATTCATGTCTTAATGCTTCTTGACTCATTAAGTAGGTTGAATTGCAATTTGTTTATTATTATGTTTCTGTGCTATTGTCATTTACTTGTTTCAGGAGCTTGAAGAAGGAATCGAGATATTGTTGGAGCGAACAAGCGAGGACATCATCAAGCAGGATAAATGACCAAGAGGTAGGCCCTCTTTATTGATTCCAACCTAAGGAAATATTCCATAGAATGTATATGTTGTGGCTAGACCCATTATCAGGCAAAAGGAATTCATCTGTGTTTGCACTTATAATTTTACTTCACTACAAGGAGCCTCTTCTATTATTTGTTTATGCATCTTAAGCTATTGTTCATTAGTGGCTTTTGGTTTCTGTACATGAAGTAGTATTCTAGAAGAAGACAAAATATGTTTCTCCTAAGTTAGGAGCCACTTCTCCTGCTTATTACATAATGAATTAGAAATTACTTAGTTAAATTTTATATTTGTAATATGCACTTCTAATTAGATTATAATTTCATTCCCTTCAGTTTCCATAACTTATCTTCTAAAGCTGATTATAGTTGCATTTGAGGTCCCATATATTTTGGTTTTCTTATAAGTTTTACGAAACCCTTGGGTTGGCAAATTAAATGACAGGGATATAATAGAAAATTAAGAAACCCAACATTTTGGTGCCATTGCTGGGGAAGCAAACTTAGATGTAACTAAGTTAGGAGGATTGTTTAGGAAACATTTTATTTTAAGGAAATTTTCATTTGGGGTTAGATGCATTTAGGCATTTTTCGTTTAAGTTTATTTGCATTTGAATATAGAAAACATGGAAGATTAAAATCAAGAACCCCCATTCATTAAAAAAATAAAATCCAATTGTAAAAACAAGATCTGAAGAGCTTCGTGCTATGACAGTTGAAGAAAAAAAAAAAACTAAAGATCGCATTCAAATTTGGTTTCAAATAGTTAGTCTTCATGATCATGTCCAAGAACTCAATAGGGTTTACTTTCCAAACTTGGATACGAGTCTACTCATGATCTTGTTGCGCAAATGGATGCATTGGAAATTCTCTTATACTTGAGAGAATGTTTGATTTTTTTCCAATAAAATATGACTAACAAATAAAAAACAAGTTTTTGTGATTTTAGGATAAATTTGTGATTTTGTGGTACAATAAGAGTCACACATTTACTAAACCTTAGGAGGAAAAAATTTCAATAAAACAAATTATTGTGAAAGAGGAGCACAAGAGAAGGTGAAAGAATGATAATGTAAGAGATTGATTCTTTTCATTTTATGTTTTGCATCCAAATTAAAAAAAGAGGAATCAACTAATAAAAACTTGAGTATGCTCTCCTCCTGTGCTTTGTGTGACCTGGAGGATCAGAAAAAGAATTTTCATGTTAGTATATATTTTGTTAAAAGAAAATTGATTCTTCTTTTTCATTATTTGTTTTTTTTTAAAAATAATAAAAATAAATAAAAACACAAAAATGAAAATGAGAATAAAGTAAACAAATAAAAAATTCATGGAAGCTAAGGAAACAAATTGCTGCAAATGTTTTGTGTGATTTAAAAAAAATGAAATATAGTTGTTCATTCTCCTGATTAAAAAAAAAAACCCGAATTTCACACGACAATTATTTGAGCAAATGTCAAATTCACAGAGGTTAAAAACGTCATTTTTAAAATGAATTCTGTGACCAAATGAAAAAGAATCTCAAAAATA
Organism: Pinus taeda; assembly: GCA_000404065.3. Classification (NCBI taxonomy): domain Eukaryota; kingdom Viridiplantae; phylum Streptophyta; class Pinopsida; order Pinales; family Pinaceae; genus Pinus; species Pinus taeda. The sequence continues at coordinate 54,598 of APFE030479453.1, forward strand.
TAAAACATGGGTTTTTTCATAACGAGCTGAATTATGTTTCATGCAAGATGTTTCCTCAAAATTCGTAGCCGTTTGAGATATTTTCAGGGTTCTTTGGAGTCTTATTTGTGAGGTTGCGTGAAAAAAAAACAGTTTTCAATTAAATGCATCTAGTAGCCAAGGCCACGCCCATCTAATGGCCTAGCCACAGAGCCATGGCTAGCCACCCAGTAGTGTTGCCAAGATGCAGAGAGAAAAAAACAATCCATTAATTTAAAAAAAATGATAAAAATAAAAAATTAAATAATTAATAAAAAACTATTAATATTAAAAAAATAATATTATTGCAGATATTTTCAGAAATGAAAAGTCCACTTTCTAGGCAAAAATGACAAGTTCAAAAGATATGAAGAATTATTTGGAAAATATTTTGGAATCCCATTTTCCTAAAAAATTTGGAAAGGATGAATTCAAAAGATATGAAAAATGATTTGGAAAATAGTTTTGAATCATATTTTCCTAAAAATCTTCGATTTAGATTGGCCAATTGTCAAGTTGTTGTTTCAATTTTCATTTTTAGAATAGTTAAAATTTCCAAATTTCCATTTAATTCATAAATGTGACTTGTCATCTATTGATATGTCATTTAAATTGCATAATGGAGGTCATGAGTTCAAATCTTGTGGAGATTGAATTTTGTTATTTATTCTACAATTTTGACACAACATTAATTAAACAACAATTTTGCCACCACGTGGCAGCACATCATTGGCCAATATTTCACATTCATTGCCACATCATTAGTGAAACAGTCAAAATGTCACATCATCCATTTTCCATGTCACCCACTGCCACACAGTCACCCTCCATCTGCCAGCTCATTTTCCAACACTAAAAATGGATCAAGAAGAAGAACGATAAGGGCGCTTCCTCTACATGATTATTGTTTTGCAAAATGCCTTAAAGAGAATCCTGTAGATGGAAGATTGAATCCCGTAGACATGCGTTTTTGTTTCATAAAGTTTTTTTATATGATCATGTTTCTTTGATTTTTGTAGGTATAGAAGCCAACAACATCACAAACTACAAAATATTATGCCATGGCTCAGCGAAAGAAGATAGACAATATTTTTGGATGCAGGAAGGGTGCAATCCTGCAACTGAGAAACCTCATGGCAATCTTCACTGTTTCACCCAAATTTCAAATAAGAACAACTTTCTCATGCGACATCGGATTTCGATGATTCAAGCATTGTTGGAAATATCTTAACAAGATATATATAATGAGAAAGATATCATAATAATTTGAAACATTTAAAGAATGAAGAAATTGCTGACAAGATATAACAGGTAAAATAAGGCACTAGTTTCAACAGAGGTATAATTTTTTTTTGTTTTTATTTCATGAATTTGTTTATTAGGACCAATTCTCAGATTTTTTTGTAAATGTAATAAGTAGAGAGATTGATCACCTCTCTCTTATGATAAACTTACATTTCATTGAAGAAAAAGTACTAAGTCTTTGCAGGTTCCAGGAAGATAAACAAATGACCACAAGAAAACATTGTCTTTTAAAGACCCCATTTCAAGCATGAGGACATTATTTTGGGTAAGACAAGGGGGAGAATTTCATCATATCTATCAAATAATTGAAAAGAATCTCAAAGACCACATTTCTTTCACAAGAAAATGATCAAAGCAGTAGCAAAGATGAAACATTAATGCATGAGCACATGATGTCAGAACAGATCCATCACTTGCAAGCCTTTCAGATGTGAGTGTCTCCATTGCATCCATGTTTCTTCAGTCAATAAAACATTTACCTCATTTCCCTTTACATTCATCATTGTATTCCTTCCTTTTCAGTAAATAAAACCTTCATTGCATTCTCACTTTTTCAATCAATAAATTTTCCTTCACAGTCATTTTCCTGCCTCACTTTCACTTACCTATAACCCATCAATAAAAACATTAAGCTCCTCTACAAATTTGTTTCATTCCATTTCCTTTTCATTTTTCCAAACAAACCTTGATCCACTGCAAAATTTATCATCCATAATCCTTCAAAATTATTGTTTCATGCTCGAGTTAGATGATGGAGAATACCTTAAGGCCTCCCTTCTAACAAGTATTGGCCTATCAACATCAACACATTATCTAGGTCCAAGGCTAGAGTCCTTAGTAGTACCTTGAGGCTTGTATTCATGAATGATAGGCTCTCTCGCCGTCAATCATGGGAATACACAAATATCCCTTGATCATTGGATCTTGCAAGTGGTTCGACATCAGCTCATCTATTCGCCCTTCGCAAGATGTACTTAGGTACCTTGGCACTCATTGACATTAATGGTGGGTTACCTTGCATTGGTTAACAACATGCATCAATGGCTGGTAATCCAATGATTTCTCTTCATGCTTGACATCGACACATTTATTCTCATGTCCTAAATTGTACTATTGGTTTTGTAAATATTGAAGACTATATCATTTTAACAGTTTGCAGCAGGTCAATTTGTTATAGCAGCAATAAAGATTCAAACCTTGTCATCAACAAAGAGAACACAAAAGAAGATCCAAATTCCTTTGTTTACATACTCCATGATCCAACAACATTAGTAGCCACACTCTTCAACATCCACAACTCATGTACATTGAAGGTAAGTGAAGGTATGTGGTTTTCTAATTTTTAGTCATGCAATTCCTTAAAATGCTTGAAATTGTAACTTTGGAAAGTTCCTCACTTCCTTTTTCACATTGTCATATCTCTAGTTGGAGGGGGAATTCATGTTCATACCTCATATTCACATTTCACAATATATATCACATTCATATTCCATTATCACCTTCCATATGTCATGTATGTCCTTTATACACATGCCATCCTAACCAACATACTTTTCCAAACAACTACTATTGCATCATGATTCAAAATGTTACATGTTCTAAAAATGATGATCATAGAATGAATGGTTTATTAAATGTTTTCAAAGTCTTTTGATGCAACACAAAAATAACAAAAGTATTGTTACACAAGAACCAATGCTAATAAAAGTTGGTTGCCACACAAGAACCAACCAAAGTAATATGTTGCAATCAAATATTTTTCAAAAGGACACTTTGCAAAAGGAACAAAGTTATCAAATGATTATGCGAAGATGAAAGAAGAATTAGCATCAGCCAAAGTTCATATAAAAGGAAGATAATTCAAAATATCAAATCATGATTAAAGTAAATCAATGCAATAGATTGCATGAGGATATGCAATAACTTAAGTTGGGGCGTATGTTGGGCTGCCATATTAACATAAAATTTCACTCCATTTTCACCTTTATCCTCATTTCATCATGTTATCATTATATTTCCATTACTATATGGGTTCATATTTTCATTTTCTAAAGTTATTTATTTTATGTATTTAAAGTGAATTTATGATTAAAATTTAGAAAAATAACATGTATTTGCTTATACCTAAAGGTCGAATGAGTTTGTTGACATGTGTAGGTGATTGGAAAGTTCCAAGACACTCTTATGTGGCATCCAAGACTCAAGTTCGAAATCTCTTGAAGATTTGAAGGAGATTTGGGATAGGGGTCAAGCATACCTCATTGAGAAAAATCATGGATAAAGGAATGTGTTTCTCATATTGCTTGTAACCATATGAAGGATTGTGGATCTAGGAGGGATTAGTGGATCTCCATTAATGAGTTAGTTGCTTATGTTTTTGTCTAAATAGGAGTACCTCCTACATTCGAAAGGGGGGACACTCGTAGCATGTATCCTAAGTTATGATGGAATAGAATAATGTTTTCTTTCTACAATTTTAGATATAAATTGTCTTGATGTAGTATATGAATTTATGGAATAGTTTGTCACTTTGTTCTTAAGAGAATTGAGCTCACTCTAAAAGGATCAAAGAAACATTTTATTTCATTATAGATTTTATTTTCATTTAATTACTTAGATGTTTGAATATTTTTTACTTATTAATGAATGAATTTTATTTTAAATCTTATCAGCATATTAAAGGACAAAGAAGGGCCTAGGTTAGACTCTCTTCCATTTGATATGAGTAATAGTTGAAATTTATTCTCTTTTTCTAGTTTCAAATGATTTTCTAAATTTCAAGTTTTCCAAAAATGGTATTAATGATGAATGAATTTGTAATGAAGAACAACAAGGACCTCCTTAGTTAGGAGCCTCTTCTATTATTTGTTTATGAATCTTAAGCTATTGTCCATTAGTGGTTTTTGGTTTCTGTTCATGAAGTAGTATTCTAGAAGAAGGACAAATATTGTTCTCCAAAGTTAGGAGCCACTTCTCGTCCTTATTAGATAATGAACTAGAAATTACTTAGTTAAATTTTATATTTGTAATATGCACTTCTAATTAGTTTATAATTTCATTCCCTTCAATTTCCGTAACTTATCTTCTAAAGCTGATTATAGTTGCATTTGAGGTCCCATATATTTTGGTTTTCTTCTAAGTTTTACGCAACCCCCAGGTTGACAAATTAAATGACATGGATTTAATATACAATTAAAACACCCATCAATAACCAAAAGGAAATGATTATCAAAATGTGGAAAAATGTACATATCTTCTGATTTGTTTTTTTATTGTTCATGACAAGATAATCATGTTGCATGAATGAGGTATCCTACAGTCCGTTTCAATTTGTGTATTTTTTTTCCACCCACTTTTTTACAAGGATGCAGATTTCATTTTCATGTTGATGGTTTTTGCATGTATCTTATCTAGCCCCAAATGTTGGTAATGGAGTGGATCTTGAGAAGTAGTCATGGACACATACTATCAGAGGTTAATGTTACAATACTACTTCCACCTGGTATCAGAAAAAAGTTTAATGGTTTGTGACATAAAGAAGAGTTATTTAACGATAGGGTTGAAAGGGAAACATCATGTCTTAGTTCTAAGTCGTACATTTGTTTTTGTTAGTTGCAAGTCATCTGTTTGATTTTGAGCTTTATCAGATCAATTATGTCACTAATCCAATATGCATGACCTGTATTTCTCACCCGATGTTAGTTACTTGACATGGTTGATATAACATTCAATTCTAGGCCACTTTTATTTTAAGTCAGAGATTTTCTTGGTTAAAAGGATGCTCATATTTTGATTGGTTTACTTGGAGCTTTATTTAAAAACGTTTTATAAATTCCACGTGGATGTTATTTTTTAAGGTGAGCTCTTTGCATTAGTAAGGTTAGATGAGTCGTAGAACATAGGTATATAACAAGCACATCTTTGGCCTTTGTTGTGTATATGTTATTACTTATATCATTAATGGATGGTTATTGATGATGTAAAAAAGAGTATGGGAAGGTCTTGCCAATTCTCTTGAAAAAACAAAATAAAATGGAGTGGTAGAATTGTCTTTTAAAGGGTGAGCCAGAAATCACTACTTGAAAGGTAGAACTTGAGAATAGCAAGCTATCTGATCTCAATCTAGAGACACAATAGATCGTGGAAAAACAATGATGGTATTGACGAGTCTTCCCAAAAAATAAGCTCTAACTGTTAGACCATTGCCCAAATTTTAGTTATCTACAATGAAAATAGTGACTCTAGCTTTATTTGTATGAATAGAGACTCTGGCCATTGTCCCATTTGTTTCATATGAATGATTTTGATTTTCAAATCCAACTATTTTGTTGTTAAACCAATTAAAGCTTTGATGAAAAACTTATAGTTTTCAAAGCTATTTTCTAAATCTATTTTCTTGAGCAAATTTTTCTTTTTTACTTTACATACTATAGATTTCTATTGTGTGACTTATGCTATGATATATTTTCCTGGATAAATAGACAAAAGTGTTGTACAACATAGTATTTTTTAAATCTAAAGAAATAAAATTTCTAAATACAAATTTGATTAATTAAGAACATATTTTAGACTTCTTAACTAAGTTATGATTATAGTTTGGTAGGGTATTTTGTGTACATTAATATTGTGTTGTCTCTTTGGTTTTTATAGGTAACAAGGGTTAATAAGGAATGTGTTCTTTAGCAGCAAACACACCTCTTATTCTAGTATCATCAGGAAACTCAATGTTTTTCAGGCATGGCAACAAAAACACAGATGTCAGTGGGATATCCAAAGTCTGTGTTGGATGAATTTAATAGTAGTGATGATTTTGATTCCTTGTAATATAAATAATGTCACAAGTCAAACCCAAATAAATTGAAGAAACTCAAGAATTAAGGTGAAGCTATTGCTTTCTGTCCAAGTCAATTTATTTTTTTTGTTGGTTGTTGTCATGTATTGAGTGCGAACTTGTGAAGTTCCAAATTCCATGTTGGTGTATGTGAAGGGGATATATATATATATATATATATATATATATATATATATATATATATATATATCATTTGTCATTCAGGTTTCTAGAGCTCTATGTTATATTTGCACAAGAGTTTAGATATCATTCAGATATTAAACACCAAACATTAACAACATTGATATCTTTCTTTCACTCAACCTATAACATATTGCATCTGTATTCATCAATGCTTTTCCTCCATTTGCTATCCACTTATGACATTTCCTTTGCAATATTTGGTGCATTTTCTAGTTATAGGTCATTTATAGGTTATAAATGTCTTTAGAGTTTCACTTCTAATTGAGTATTCAACTGAACAATTGATTAGCTAACTATTTTTCCCTCCACCCACTTTTCATAATTTCCATAACCATTAGGTAGGGACATGTAGCTTCGATGCTGCTTTGCTTGTTTAGCAAAATATTGTCGGGACTTTAATTTATTGAAAATTGTAGAATTTACAATTTATGAAGTTTCAAGGTCTAATTTTTAAAATTCTAATTCTTTAAATGGTGCTAGCTCAATGGAAGACTACCTACTTTACAAAAAGGAGGTTGGTGGTTTGATTCCATTGTGCCCTGACGTCCATATGGAATGGTGATGATTAATTTTTGGTGGCAGAGGTTCTTTTTACCATCACTAATGAGCTTTGGTGACATTTTTCGACCTTCACTAAAATATGAAATGGTGATGGTCAATGAACGCCACCATATATACACACCAATACTGATGACCATGTTGGCTGCGTGGGGCCTGTCTCAGGTTTAGTGTTACTTAGCCAAACAAATCCCTACACTACAGAATCCTCCTATGATGCGATCTAGCCAATGATCGATAATGGGGGCATTCTTATCCTTAGTGGCTTCTAATCCCTGTACTAACTCCATGGTCCATACAATAGGCCCGTCAAGTCTCCACCTTCCTTGACTATCTGCTAGCTTCACGATGCACTTGTATAGCTCAATCGGAAAGGAACAAAAAAGTATCTCATGAATTTCTATATACAGGTACCTATCTGTGAAGTAGGAAATGTTCCCTCTATGGACAGAGGCAACCTCTCTAGCCCTAGAGTGGGTCTAGTCACAACAACAGAAAACAACAATCAATTTCCTTAAACAATCATCGTTGAAAGCCTACCTCAACCGATGTTCGATGAAGATTTCGTTGTGCCACTCCAGCTATCATTTCCTTTCGTTAAGGAGCAATCAACCTAAAATAAAACAAGAGAACAATAGAACACATAACCGAGAACAACAATGATCTATTTACTTATAGATTCAAGGAACCATAAGCTATCAAGTATATTTTACACAAGACATAGGAAATCATCATTGGTTGTATTAAAATAAATCAAAAGAAAAGCTTATAACCAAGCCTTGATGTCGCAAACTTTCTCAGAGGGTCCAGCCAGTATGTTTTTTCAAGCATTCACTCTTAAGAATGGATCTTCCAAATGGATGATGACTCTCTCTCTCACTCACACGATCTAATAAAATGCTAAGGCAATCCACAACCAGATTTCTAAACTATCAACAATTCACACTGCAAACTTATTAAACTCACACCAAAGGTAGCTAATTTGCTTCAATCCACAAACCAAGAGCTAGTTGATCATAGCAATGGGGAGTGATTTTATAGGAGGAGGAGCCTCCATGAAATGAGGGAGAGGGAGCTTAAAGGGAGGTTTCTTAAAAGGTGGAACCACCATCCCAGAGGAGGAAAGGCGAACCAATTAGACCCAACAAACAGTTCTAGAATCACCTAGAAAGCCATCTGTTTGAACTAATTTTCCATATCTGGATCGTTGCAAGTCATACACTAGGGCTTAGCGATGACGTCATAAGGAAGTAGTGCATTCAGACAAATCATCACAAGTAATATCTTGAGAACTTGCGTTGAGCCCTAAAATTCTACCGTCATAGGAAACACGTGTACACCTTTGACGATGTCACAACGATATAGTTCATAACAGAGATTTGTCGCATACAGAAAGGGGTTCACTTGCGACGATGCAGAAACATAGGCAAAAGGGTCAATATTCAGTATTAGAGAGCACTTGTTTAATCTTCTTGAATGAGTGGGAAGATATGGACATGTTTATCTAATGCGTGACACAATGGAGATGTCGCTCGGAGGCTGAGATGAGGTCAGTGACAAATTACTGTGTAACAGATTCCCCTAAAGCATGAAGCCCGAGAGAGTGGGAGGGGTGAAACTCTTTATGAAATCATAATCGAACTGGAACACCATCGTGAAAAAAATGTAGGCGCAAGTACAACCAATATCTCTGATAGTGAAATACATGTAGTCTAGGCATGGACGCAACCATCCAAAATACATATGAAACTTGGTCTGTAGTATGGACGCAACCACCCAGTCGATAAGACCATATATAAAGATAGAGGTATGGTTGCAGCCATCCAGAAAGACTCAGGTATGGTCGTAGCCATCCAACCAAAGAGCCATGTATATAATCATGAACCAATCCATGTAATCCGAACTTGTGTAATCTTAGTCCAGGGTCTTTAATCCCGACCGATCATAGTACAATTTCTAACATGCAAATAGATGTGCTAAAGTCGAGCATGGTAGAAAATCGCCTGATTACCGATCAATGATGTAAATCGTTAATAAGCGCGATAGAGACCACCAGTGATATCAATGGTTCTCAAGATACTACCAATACAATCCAACAAGTGTGAAGAATTTTCTAGAGTCAAACACTCGTGGAATCACCTAATCGAAGACTAATGATGTAAGTCTATCATCGAGTGCGAAGAACTTGCCATTGAGGCATGCATTCTCCAAGGTACCGAAAGGGATCTCTAGATTAACTTCCTGGATAATGAGTTGGTGTCGACAGGAAGTGACCCATTGCAGGAGGGCCATAATGTTTCCCCCATCAATGACACAAGATATGGAACAAGATGAAGATGGTGAAATAGAGAATCAGAGGAGGAGGTAAGGGTGTGAAATACAGAAGGATTATACTCCTAAACATACGGGCGACACGACTCCAGAATGCGGCAACATTTTGGTACCAAGTGATCAGAGGCTTGATGGAGACAACAAGGATCAAATGGAATGAGGAAAAATGACAACCCAAACCCTGGAAGGCCAAAGATGATGTAAGGATATCCCAAACTCAGCGAGAAGAAAAAGTGTCGATGTTCAGGAGTGACTAGCTACCGTAGGTAATCAATGAAGATTTCCAAATTTCCCCCCACCATTGCTGGCGAGTACCCCAATTATTTTTTAAAAACAAGCTTGAAGGGGATAACATATGCTTGCGATATAAGTTCAACCTTCGGACAAATCCAACCTAGTGAAATTTTAACGAGCCCTAGGAAGGAGAATCTCGGGTCTCCTCATGGTGACGAGTCCAATGTCGTCAAGGTTTGACAAGTCCGACATAGGTAAAACTTGGAGTCTTTTTCATGTTTAGAGAGTTTGAAAAAGACACGAAAAAGAAAACTCCAGGGAGGTCCCCTTTCATAAATTGTGTCTCTTAAGCCTGAAAAGGTAGAAAACAATACTCGAGAGAACCGCTTGACCATTTCGATCAAGGAGTACTTTTCATAACTAGTGTTCTAGATTCGAAAAAGAAAAAAAGTGATCGGAGACATGATGTTTCATAACCAAAAACGAGCTTGAAATGAAAAAATCATGATCGTATTTTCGTGTTTAAACGGTTGGAAAAGAGCTAAAAGAAGACTACCATTTTTGTTCTCTTTTAACAAGTCAAAAAGGGAAAAACTCGACAATCTTTTCGTATTTTATGAGTCAGAAAGGAGCTCAAAGAAGATTCATGGAAGATTTTGCGGTATGAAGCAAGCACATATCGACCCGAAAACATATCCGTCGCCCTTATTTCTACACAAAAAAGCAAAAATAAGATCCATTCGAAAAAAATATACATTGTAATGTTGAAATATTAGGTCAAAACCCTAAAACCCTCAGGAGAAATAAAAAACTATTGTAAAACCCAAGTCCTATAGTTCAAAAAACCCTAAAATTGCAAAAAAGTTTATATAAGACCCATGGTAAATCATTTTTTACATTGTGTTTTGATTTTCAACCTTTGATAACTTTTCACATATGTACCTGTGAAAACTTTGGAGCTCAATTCCATCACCTATGATTAACCATTTCATGCCATACTTTCACCAGCTAAGTACATTGATCTTTCCTCAGCATTTTGATTGTTTTTATTTCCAATTTTATGCATTTTGGGTGGTTTTAGAAGGGTTTTCTGTTTCACAACCATGCACCGGTCGTCGCAGAAGTCCCCCATAGTTTCATGACGATCGGGGATTTTACGCACACCAGAATTGGAATTGTCGCAGGAAACACATGTACTCCTGTGACGATCCAAAAAAAAGTGAACTATGAAATTGAGTCGTCGTAGCTATTTTAAAAATAGCTGCGACGATGCAACAAACATAAAAATTCAAAGTTTTACACCATTTTAGATCGAAAAAAGAACCTAAATCAATTCTAATCAATTGTTATTTGCTTATGCAGGGTGAAACAATGGTGTTTGCATGGCAGGAGCAGACACATGACCTCGATGATGAAAGAGCATTCAATGACCCACAATGTAGATGCACCCTTCGAAACTGTGGGTTACTAAAATTTTTCCGTACACCTCTTCTATGGGCGCAATTAGACTTGCTAAAGTTCTTGATTCACTCGTGGAACCCGACAGAGGGCAAGTTTATCATTCGGGGTCAGGAGGTTGGGTTCGATGCAACTGACATATATTTCCTTATAGGTTTATCTTGTCGAGATGAGAGAGGCCGCATGGAGGGCACCTGAGTTACTGGAGAGACTCTTGACATGTTGATTACACGAGCGTTCTCGAGGGCACGCAAATCACCCACCAGTGGGAAACTTTAGATCCAAACCGTTGGAAGACTTGACATTACATGTCTTACTGTTTACGATCACGAGAGCAGTAGGCTCTCATGCACAACATGAGGCGACTAAGACCCAAATACAGTTGGCTCTAGATTGCCTTAACCCAACGATATATGACTGGGTCGAGGTAGTGTCTCTAAACATGAAGAGACAACTTAAAAAGTGATAGAGAGGAGAGACCAAACAGTTTGGATATGGATCCATCTTGGTACCCCTCATGCTGGAGCGGATGCCACTACTTTAGCTGTAGGACATGGATGTCTCTTTGCCAGGACCACGAGAGACCCAGATCACCAGATGGGCACATGTGATGCCACGAGGAGGTGGTGACTGACCAGTCTCATGGAGACCTTTCTTCATGGAGTGGCTAGATCAAAAACCAGTTTTTGTTGAGAATTGGCATTATGCGGGCACCAACTTCAGAGGAGATCCTGATATGCTGCTCCCACTTGGAGAGCGGTGGGACGAGAGAGGTAACACACTTGGTTAACCGCCACACTTTTTATATATTTTCGTTTTTTAATGTTTTTGGATTTTTAAATGTATATGTCTTAGTCATTATGTTCACTTTTGTAGATGTGGGACTTGAGAGACCTGTGGGTCTCGCTCCTACAACGTGGAGGGAGGAGAAGAGAGAGTTGGCTCTGGCACCGCTAGGCGATGATGTAGAGGAGTAGATAGCCCAGAACCTCGAGGGCTTGACCAAGGGGATCCTGGACTACAGAGGGTTCGAGGAGCTCCCACGAAAGTACTAGAGAAATACTGTGGGCCTATCACCCTAGGTCTAGCGACTACTTAGACGAGTAGTGCGGGTAGTGGTTTGCTACAGAGAGCAGAACCCACTAGAGTAGACACCTAGGTTTATTTCTATGCTATTTTGAGAGACATGTGTCTCAGATGTATCATGAACATATACCCTATTTTTTGACATACATATTATTTTTTGAGCACCTCGGTGTGCCACAACTGTGTTTGAATACTCACATACAATGTTTGTTCGATTATAAATTGTGTATATGTCTATCTAATACATGAGTCGCCAATGCATTAGTTAACATGTTTAATTGTCTAGGAATGTGTTGATATGTAATAAAATCCAAATTACTTTCCAATAAGTGAACACACAAATACAACCTTAAAATTTGAGGGTTTCTGACGAAATAATGCCCGTTAACCTAAAGAACAACAAATTGAGAGTCCAGATTCATAATCAATGCAAAAATATCGAGGTTAACAACCTCGGTCAATAGTTTAATGATAGTGTTATACTTAGCGACATTGTTTGTGGTACACCTTAGACAAACACCTTGAAGGTCTACTAACTCACCATGAGGATCGTAGATCACCCACGCGAATACTGCAACAGGCACCATCAGGAAAACCAATGTAAGATGCACCAGACATCTACACAAGAAGTAAAAAGATATAATAAGCGGCAATAATGCGTACACACCAAGCCACACATGCACACACACTAAAAATACACATATGTACACAGCAGATGCATGAAAACTCAGGCATAATATCTTTTAAGATAAAGTCCATTCCGGGGCTTTTCTAGAGGGTTACTTTCATAGTCAATTAGCTCGTAGGCCCCTTTCTACAAAATACATTTCACAATAAAAGGCCCATGCCACATAGGTTCAAATTTTCTTGCCCCCAGCTTATCATTTGCTTGATCGTATAACAGGACTAAATCTCCCTCAATGAAATAATGAGGAGTAACAATTTGATCGAAGTGAGTTTTCACTATCTTCTTCTGTGCTTCGATGACTAAATAGGCAATTCGATGGGTCTCGTCTAGCTGCTCTAGGTAAAGAAGACATTCGTCTACCAGAGTAGTATTCAGGAGCAATTTGACAGCTAACTTGAGAGAAGGTATCTCACATTCAATCAGAAGGGCAGCCTCCAGACCGTAAATGAGTTGAAAAGGGGTGAATCCAATGGCATCCTTCACTGAGGTATGGTAGGCCCATAAGGTGGAAAGAAACATCAAATGCCAATTAGGCTTGTGCATTCCAACGGTACGCTGAAGCATCATGACCAACACCTTGTTGATGGCTTCGACTTGGCCATTGGCTTGAGGATAATACGGCATCGAACTATTGTGATGCAAGCCTAGCTGGGTTGTTAAATTAGTAATCATATGACCATGGAAATGAGAATCGTGATTAGTGACAATAGCACAAGAGACTCTGAATCAAGTAATTACATGATTGGATAAGAACTAAGCCACTGTCATACCATCATTAGATAATGTAGGCATTGCGTCGACCCATTTTGTAAAGTAATTGACGAAAATGATAATATACCCATGCCTCTCGTCCGAGCGAGGGTTACAAGTCATAAAATCTATTCCCCATTTAGCGAAAGGGCCTATGGTAATGACAGGGTGTAAAGGTGATGGGGGTGCACTCATCTTCCATTGGTAAATTTGGCACGTGTGATAGGAACGAACAGCGAGGATGCAATCCTTAAAAATAGAGGGCAAAAAATAACTAGCGCGAAGGATCTTTTGGTCAGTAGCATAACCAAACATATGACCACCACAGGCGCTAGAGTGGTAGTCATTCAAGACTCCTTCGACTTCCTCAAATGCCAAACAATGGTGGAGAACTGAATCCATGCCAAGATGGTATAAAGTGTCCCCAATAATTTGATAAGGCTGAGAATGATGGCGAATACGTCGTTGAGCATCCTTGGACAAATCAGGATGAAAGGAGGACATCTGGAGGTAGACGATAATGTCTCTGTACCAGGGATTGAGGGTGCTAATCAAGAAAAGAGTATCGTCTGGAACGTGACCCTCTAACCGAGAGGGAGCGGTAGCAGATGGTAACGAGAAAATCAATTCAATGAAGACATGGGATTTCTTGGACTTGGCTGTAGTAAACTTCAAATCGAATTCTTGAAGGATAACGATGCATTTCGAGTATTTTCCCCCTAGCAACTTACATGACAAGATGTACGTCATCGGGTTGCAATTAGAAATCACTGTTGTCGTGCGCAATAAAATATAGTGATGGAAACGTTGGACAACATGAATGGCAGCCAAAGCGAGTTTCTCGACATAAGCATATCGAGTCTCCATGTCAAGAAGGTTGCAGTTGAGATAATAAATAACGTTCTCAGAACCATCGTCATCGTCTTGAACTAGAACCATGCCAATAGTACTGTCGGCAACAGTGAGATAAAGAGTATAGTCGCAATGGTAATCAGGCGGATGCAATAAGGGAGTAGAAACAAGGAGTTCCTTGATTTGCTTGAATGACTCTTGGGTAGTGGCATCCCAAACAAAGGAATTGTCATGCTTTAGAAGTCACCTATAACCATTAGCAATCTCGATGTAGTTTGGAATAAAACGATGGAGAAAGTTGGCTTTGCCCTGAGAAAATCTGCAATTGCTGCAAAGAGGCAAGAGGAGGGAGATTTAGGATAACTTAAACTTTAAGGGGATCTAGACAGGTGCCCTCTTTAGAGATGAAAAACCATAAAAGTCTGCTAGATTCGATGCAGAAGACACAATTATGTGGATTAAGACGAATACAGTAATGTTGACAACAAAGAAAAATCTTGCGAAGGTGGTTCAGATGGTTAGATCACTTTGATGAATGAGCCGAGAGGTCATCCAGATATGGCTGAACAATGTGACGAATGTCATGAAATGCGTAAGACATTGCTCATTTGAAGGTAGCACTGACATTTTTAAGGCCGAAAGGAAGCTTCTTGTAAGCAAAGGCACCCCACGAGTATATGAAGGCATTTTTGTGTTGATCGGCAGGAGAAATATTGATCTAGTTGTAACCAGAAAAGCCATACATAAAGTAGTAGATCTCACTCCCAGCACAATCATCGATGAGCTGGTTGATAAAGGGTGTAGGATAATTATCCTTTGGACATGCACAATTGATGTCATGGTAGTCAATACAAACCCTAAAGTGCCTTGCTTCTTGGTTATAGGGACAATATTAGAGACCTAGTTAGTCAATGGGATAGGGTAAACGAACCCGACCTTGAGAAGTTTTTCAACTTCTCCCTTAATATCCGCAACCTTTCTCGGGTGCACGGGGTGTAAACGATGTCGAATAGGCTTAGCACCAGGATACGTAGGGATCTCATGTACTGTGATACTAGGGTCAATACTGGGCATTTATTCGTATGACCAAGTGAAAACATCCCAAATTTCCCTAAAAAGATCGGTATAAAGCTGAACCTCCTCTGCAGTACAAGTAACTCCAATGTGAATATTCTCAATGACCCCTGGCTTGACAGAGATGTTGATGGGCATCATTTGAGTAACGTTACCGATATTTCCTTCAAGGAAAACTTCATGAACTTGAATAGGCATCTGAAGGGGCTGCGAAGGGATACGAGAAGCAAACTTCTTTAGACAGGTAGTCATGGCCCCATGGCTTGGGAGAAACAAGGAGAAATTGTGATGATCGACCCAGGGAGTCTCCTCAAAAGTCATAGTCCCAATAATTTCTTCATTGGAAGGAAATATCTCTTGTAATGGATCCGAAGAAATGTTATCTACGAGCCAAGGGGATTGTACATACGTGTTGAGAGGTCTGCTTGATGGAGCAGGATCAGAAGATGAAGCCAATGCAAAAACATTTTTAACATAGTTGAGCTCGGAAGGATCGAATGTCATGATGTTGCCTTAGAAATCTACCTGATCGATGGGAGGGAGAACCCAAGGATCAAAATGGACAAAAATCATGTTAATGGGAGAGACATTGGGAGGTGGGAGCGAAAAGACACCCATAAGGGTAGGATCTTTGAAGATTCCAACACCCACACTTTCATTAGCAATGGAGGTATGCTCCACAAATGGCACATTGCCATCCGAAGAAGAAGAGGCGAAGAAGGACAATTGGTCAATCGTGACAATTTTCCCTTGATGGGGAAAACGAAGGACACAGAATAGAGATGAAGCCACAGCTCGCATGGCATACGTCCAACTTCGACCTAAGAGAAGGTTGCAAGTTAAATTTGTGTCAACAACTTCGACCTCAACTTCAACTGTCTTCCCTTCCAGAGTAATAGGCAAACACGAGAGAATACTGAAAGGACAAGAATCTCTTCCATCAAAGGCTTCCAAGGTATTTGGCGATTGAATCAACGTTAGGGAACTGATAGTGTTGCAACAAGCAAAAAACATGATGCAAGTGGAGGCGCCCTTGTCAATAATAGTGCGATGAATATTCTTGGAGTTAATGATGACTTGAATGAGGAAAGCAATCTGATGAGGCAATTGTGGTACATGATTATCAAGATCAAAAGTGATTAAATCCGAATCGGCTGGGTCGATGCCACCAATGGCTGATAGCAGAGACTTCCTTTGGGAGGGATAACTTTGGAGGATTTCCAAAGCAGACATAGACAAAGGGGCTTGGGCTAAGTCCTTAATAATGCTATAGTGTTGCGCGGCATGAGCATTAGGGTTGTAAGAAGACTTCTAGAGCACCCGCTTGGTAGGAGGTCGAATGATTGACTCGGTACTAGGCCACTCAATATGGAGAGGACTAGCACTAGAAAAAGGAGCACTTGAAGGGGCTTCAGGGTCCTTGTCGGTGGGAGGAGGGTATTCTTTTGATCAAGTACTGATGTGAATGGGAATAATCCCAGCCATGAAAACTTGAGAGCCAAAAGTGGAAGAAGATTTAGGTTGATCGACCACCATTTGAGTGTGTTGCGAGGGAAAAGGCTCCTTGAGAACAACAGGAGTTCTAGAGGTGCCTTTAAGTAAATGACTAACCTCAAACTGTCTAGGAAAATCTTTAGTATATTGCTCCTCATCACAAATGAGAAAAGGGTACTTGGGTTTGCAATTGGTACCTTCATCGGCCGAAGGCTTAGCAGGATCCTGCTTCAGCGAATTGGCTTTATTCTTGCCTTTACCCTTTTTCTTACCTTTGGAAGCTTTGTCTACCATGGTGGATTGAACGACATTGAATTTGGAAGTTTTAATAGGATTAGATGGGGTCCGAGAAGCATTTTCATTTGGATCAATAGATTTTTGCTTCACAGGGGTCATAGAATACTTTCACGAGGATGAATTAACGAAACCAATGAAACCATCAATAGATGGCGCTGATGGAGCCTTAGAAGTATTGGGTCACGGAGCATTAGGAAAATAATCATACATTGTACTGGACTGGGAATAAACCAAGTCGAGATACTTAGCATGCACAATATCTTACTCTTCAGTAGCACATGCCCCCATGGCGATATCACAGGCTTTCAGACCGAAAAACGAGGTTGTAAACCAGTAAGTTAGAAGCTGATCAGGGATCCAAAAATTAATGAAATGATAACACCTTCTCCATTCATGAATATGATCAAAGATGTGCGTTGTCATGTCCTGCTTCAAAGATGTAAGGAGGTGTGTGCCTATTTCATAACTAATCGGTAACTGAAAGTGAGTAAGAAATGCCATAACGAACGAATTGAAATCATAGAAAGTTCCACGAGCTAGTTCAATATACCATTTTGTGGCAAAGCCAGTGAGATTCCATTGGAATAGATGGAGCCGGATAGAATCATCAAGCCATGAGTTAGATGAGCACCAGAGGTGATAAGTCATGACATGAGCTTGAGGATCCTCTCCAGATTTACTGTCAAATTTGGGACGGATCACTGAGAATTTTAGTCAGAACTGGTGGCCAATACAAATTATGAAGGATGGGATCGTTCATCAGCTTGGACACATCAGGCAGTTCCAAAATTTCTAGGAAAGGTAATCAAGGATTAAAGGACATCATAGGCCTCTGATAAGATCCAACATTAGGGTTCCATCTAGCTCTTGGTTTCTCCCATTGGTTTTGCCAAGAAGGACTTTGCCCATAAGGGCTTTTTCCGTAAGGGTTCTGTCCATAGGGATTAGAAGTATAACCAAACGGTTGAATTGAGTTTTGACCACCAACAACCCATTGGGTACCAGCCTAACCGATAGGAGCAACATAAGGTTGTTGAAAATTTTGATAGGGATTGACTTGCGGTTACTTATAATTTTGATATGGGGCAGTCTGAAGCTACCCTTGGGGTTGCTGATGTGCTTGGAGACCATATTGCGGTTGAGCTCCAAACTGCGCCTGAGGCCTAGGTTGCATTTGATAAGCAGGTTGGGTTTGAAATCCAATTTGAATTTGGAGACCAGGTTGAGTATGGATTCCAGCCTGAGTCTAAAAACCAGGTGGGGCTTGAGAAGTGATGAGAAGTTGAGTGCCCAACTGACCAGGAGATGGATTGATTTGATTGGATGGATGTCCCTACTGAAATTGAGGTTGACCCAACTATCTAGAAGGCTAGCCTTGTTGATATTGAGGTTGACCTATTTGTCCAGAAGGTTGAGCTTGCTGGGTAATAGGTTGACCTTGCTAAAGTTGAGGCTGGCCTGGCTGACCAAAGGGTTGAGCTGACTTAACAGTAGGTTGGCCTTGCTGAATCTGAGGCTAGCCTACCTATCTAGAGCGTTAACTAGGCTGGACAGTAGGCTGGCCTTGCTGGATTTGAGACTAGCCTACTTGTCTAGAGGGTTGACCTTGTAGAGCAATGGGTTGGCTCGGTTGGATTTGAGGTTGACTGTGTTGACCAGAAGGTTGCCTGAAGTAAGTAAAAGAGGAACCTGTAAAGGTCGAAGGTTGCCCCTATAAGGGTTGTCCTTGTGCGCCAACAAGTTGTCCTAGGTAAGGTTGCCCTTGATACAACTACCCTTGATATGACTTCCCTTGATACGACTGCCCCTAATATGGCTACCCTTGATAAGGCTGCCCTTGATATGGCTGTCCTTGATACGAGGTACTTTGGAAAGCCGAAGGCTACTCTTGGCTACCATGGTAAGTAGTATGAGCCCAACCAATAGATAATTGAATAGAAACCTCAACCATAGGCTAAAGTGGGAGGTGACATGAAAAGGATTTGTAGAGAGAATAACTTTTCCACTTGACACAAGGTTCTCTTCATCAGACACGGGGGGTGTCTCATCCATGTTGGAAGAAGACATTGCAGTTAAAACACTAGGGGGAGTAACCGAGAAGTCCTCTTTTGAAGGTTCTCAAATAGGATTCCAATTAATATTGTAAGGTTCCCCTTTCGGAGCGCAAGAGTTAAGAGATTGAATACTCGGGATAATAGGAACGGTATCACTAACAGACAATACATCAAAAGCAACAGGGGATGCGGAGCCTTGGTCACTTAGTACAGGAGACGAGATCAATGATTCTGCCAGGATGATTTAACTCAAAAGTACTAGAAAAGAGAGATAATCAAGCAGGGAAACAACTCTATGCAAACAAAAATGCAGTCAAGATTAACAGGGAAAATGTGAGTGTGGTCGAATAAATTTTATGACAAAGGAACAAAACTTGACCTTTTCATGTTTAAAGAGTCGAGAAAAAGGACAAAAGATGACTCTAGTCGCCTTCAAATATTTAATGAGCCTGAAAGGAGAAGTGCTCAAATGATCCTTTTCTTTTTAGGATTCAAAAAGGAATGAAAGTGACTACTCTGGAGAACTAGACAAGGGGTTTACCAAACTAACTGTAAAACTGCATATACACCTTGGTAATCAAATGAAAGAAAAAATGACCAAGGACATTCCGTATGGCAGTCAGTCTTCCCAAATGCTATGTTCGGTGCGTTACAGTTCGTAAGGCGGAAGACTTGGCTTCCTATGGATGTATGATGATAACCTAGTGGGGTCTCTTGATATATACTTGATGGTATGGGGAGCACAAATCCGTACTAGCAGCCATTGAATCACAGAAGGAGGAATCACCCAACCTTAAGTGAAAACAATAGTGAATAGGTTTAATGACACCGGAGCACATCTCTACCCTAGACTTCTAGATAATGTGCGTTAAGTTCCAATGCATTGTTAGGTTCATTCAATTGATTTTAAGAGTTAATCTTGAATTAAGTTTCAGTTTTCAGGCCCTAATGAATGTATTGCAACAATTCCTAGGATGCAGCTACAATGAGTAAAAAATCATTCATTTCGATGAACAACTACCTAAAGGAGGGTAAAGAGTTCATTTCCAAGCGAACGCAAACCAAGACTAGTAAATGGAAGCACTAAGAAAAACAATGGATCAATACACTAATCTGACAATGCATCAGTACTACTAATGAAAGATTTAATTTTTTCTTTCTAATTTATCAATCACAAAAATTCAGTAATGCAAATGCACTTTCACTTTCATATGTTGTATGAATGGAATATTTTTGATTTTTTGGAATTTAAATGACAAACAAGCAAGTGTAAAACTGACTGATCCAAATAATTGTGATCTATGTTTGATAGTGTGGGAATCGAAGCAATGTGAGCAACTAGTTCAACAACCAAACACTAAAGATCAATAAAAAAGACAACAAGCAGTAAAATAGCCTTAAGAAAATCAATCAGATGGTTGTGAACGAATCTTGAAAGGATGGGTAAACCAAACAAATGACTTCTTGATGAAACCTTTAAGGAGCTAGGTCACACAGTCTAAAAACACAAGACTTACTCAATGAAATCAAAGAGAAGGTACCTTAACCAAAAGCAGTCAAAACAAGTGGATGTGAAACAAGAGACAACAAGTGACAAACAGGGCTGGGTGATTCAGGAGGTAAAGTTGTCAAAACCAACTTGTATAGGAATCGTCGCAGGTCTATAACAAGCAAATTGAGATGAAAAGCCAATCATCACAAGAACAGAGACAACAACTAGGTGACGTCGTCATAGGTGTACACCTATCTTCTACGATGGTCTGATTTCAGGAATCTTTGCAACTGTACGATGGGTTATCTGTGACGTGCAAGTTTACTAAAGAGTGCAGGTGCAATGTCATCGCAACTATTAAACTATCTTCAATGACGATCTTAATAAAGGGAAAAGACAAAATAAAACACCTGAAAGACACCAGAATAATCTTCCAAATAGTCAGAGGGACTCCCAGATTGACCGAGGTAACCCATAATATTGATGGTTTAACCCCAAAATCAAGAGACACTATATCAAAAACCAAACAAGAGAAAACAAAAGAAAAACATACAAAGGACTCCCCAGCGGAGTCGCCAACTTGTGAAGTAGGAAATGTTCCCTCTGCGGACAAAGGAAACCCCTCTAGCCCTAGAGTGGGTCTAGTCACAGTGAAACAAAACAACAATCAATTTCCTTAAATAGTCATCGTTGAAAGCCTACCTCAACTGATGTTCGATGAAGCTTTCGTTGCGCCACTCCAGCTATCGTTTCCTTTCCTCAAGGAGCAATCAACCTAAAACAACACAAGAGAACAATAGAACACATAACAGAGAACAACATTGACCTATTTACTTATAGAGTCAAGGAACCATAAGCTATCAAGTATAGTTTACACAAGACATAAGAAATCATCATTTATTGTGTTAAAATAAATCAAAAGCAAAGCTTACAACTAAGCCTTGATGTTGCAAGCTTTCTTGGAGGGTCCAACCAGTATGTTTCTTCAAGCATTCACTCTCAAGAATGGATCTCCCAAATGGATGCTGACTCTCTCTCTCTCACTCACAAGTTCTAATAAAAGGCTAAGGCAATCCACAACCAGATTGCTAAACTATCAACAATTCACACTGCAAACTTATCAAACTCGCACCAAAGCTAGCTAATTTGCTTCAATCCAAAAACTAAGAACTAGTTGATCATAGCAATGGGGAGTTCTTTTATAGGAGGAGGAGCCTCCATGAAATGAGGGAGAGGGAGCTTATTCTTAAGGGAGATTTCTTAAAAGGTGGAACCACCATCCTAGAGGAGGAAAGGCGAAACAATTAGACCCAACAACTAGTTCTAGAATCACCCAGAAGGTCAATTGTTTGAACTAGCTCGCCATATCTGGATCGTCGCAAGTCATACACTATGGGTTAGCGACAACATCGCAAGGAAGAAGTTCATTTAGACAAATCATCACAAGTAATATCTTGAGGACTTGCACCAAGCCCTAAAATTCGACCGTCGTAGGAAACATGTGTACACTTTCGACAACATCGTGACGATATAGTTCATAATAGAGAATTGTCACATACAGAAAGGGGTTCACTTGCGACGATGCAGAAACATAGGCAAAAGGGTCAATCTTCAGTATTAGAGAGAACTTGTTTAATCTTATTGAATGAGTGGGAATATATGGACATGTTTATTTGATGCATGACATAGCGGAGATGTCGCTCAGAGGCTGAGATGAGGTCAGTGAAAAATTACCGTGTAACACTATGTAGCCACTATTCCTTTTTCAGTCACAGATTTTATTCTTCTGCGTTGTGAAATCATGGATCTTCTTATCCAACCAGTCTTCAATCTCTTTCTTAGTTGGATTCTAGTGATATGACATGACACATATCTTATGTGGATTCTGGTCCTAGCAACGAAACCATTTGTTGGCTACGTGGGGCCTGGCCCACCTTCAACATTAGTTAGCCAAACAAATCCATATGCTACTGGCCCTTTCGGTATCATCTCATGGAGCGCGCACCGAAGTCTCACTTGAAGCAGTATGGGGGATGCTGGAACCAAGTTTCCACATCCTGAGATGGTCGTGATGTCGGTTTATACCCTCTGTTCTTGATTTCACGTAGGTCACTAATCCTAGGGCTTTGTTAGTCTAGACCTTTAGTCCACCCTTCAGTACCTCCACAAAGGAATACGAATGACCTTTGTGTAGCCCTGACCCGCAGTTCAGGTATTTTTGTGCTGCTATGACAATGTTTTGAACATGTTTCCAATTTATCTTAAGTGCTTTAATTGTCTCATTAGACAATCACGGTTAGCGCCACGTAATCAGATATTCTTATTTGCATTCATTTACCCAATATAATCACCTACATTTGTGCATTACATACAAATTGTAAACTAAACCCAAACCGCAATATAAACAGATGCATTAACAGGAAATAAATACACAGAATGTGTAGAATACTTTGCTTTATTGATATCTTCAGACTATCACAGACTCTATCCACCCTGTGCACATAGCTGCAGGGGTCCATGCACTCAGATGTAGACTTCTACCCTAGGTCTCTATGCACTCAGCTGTAGAGCCTCTACCTACACTAAGACTTGAAACATAGACTTCTCTACCAAGACTCCAAGCCTTGTCTTCTAGTACCAAAAACTTATGACTCCTTAGAGCTTACTTAATTAGCTCTTTTTATATAATCCCATGGTTTGCGGACCATGGGTAGATATTTACAATTGAATTTACATTTTACAAAATAAGGGTAGACAACCCTTTATGACTCATGACACTTTCACGCTCTGTGACCATAAAATGCGGAGACTCTACAACTTTATTACAAAATTTCACCCAAAACATGGGATTTTAGCCCCAAAACTGTCCTTGGGAGATACCAATCCCAACAGGCCCCCAACACAAACATTGTGACTTGTCCTCAAGTCACTCTATGGTTAGGGAGAGGGAGATCTTAGCGCAAAGACCTCCTAGCTCAACTTGTATGACCGCAACCTCAGTAGTGCACTGTGCGGCCGCTTGCTTCGATTTTTCAACCATATGCACAGTGATTGCTCCTAAACTCTCAGCCTAAAGCTTCTGCTGAGTTAATTTTAGAGTCCCAAGCTTTCCTTCAATAGAGGCCGTAATCTTATATGCCTCGTCCAACCAGGGCTTCAGACGCGCCTTCAACACTGTCTCCTTGTGCTGTGCTGCATCTAACTGCTCTTTCAGCTGCTTGGCCTCCTGCAGCTTTGCTAGTCTTTGTGTAAGTGCAACAGTTCATGGTATGCCTTTGATCTCACCATAGCGCTGCTACAGTTCTTGCACTTCTGTCACCAGCCATTGTACATTAGGGTCCTCCAGCAGGATCATCAGAACTTCGAACGACTGCTCAAAAAGTTGGGTGCAATCCAATACTACACTTTTGACCGCTGTTATTGCCTCTATAACACTGGTTGCATGCTGATCCTTTAGTTCTGGTTGGGTTGAATGTTGGGCATTCAGTTGTAACTCGGTGATCTGCAGATTCAACACTAGCTGAACCCGTGCCATCTCTGCACGAGTGTCACACACCGTTGTAGCCAGCTTGCGGACGCACACCTCAACTGGTTCTTCATTAGGAAGGGCCAATTTTGGGACCATTCGGCATGCCTCCTCCATGTCCTAAGGTATACACTTGTTTTGGTAAGTTGCCTCGGTCATGGTGGTGATGGCATAGTCTCTCTATAGTGCCATCTGCTCATTGTTAATCCGTTGCTTGCTGATCACCTATAGAGCACAGTGCTCACGGGTCCTCAGCTCCACAATCACTCCATCCTGCAATAAGTGGAGTGCCTCGCTAGGGAGCGCTACCAAATTCAACCTACTCCCTTGAGGGTGTTGACAGTGGGCCTAACAGCTTCACTCTCCATGGTTAGTGCTCCATTAGGCATCACTATCACGCTAGAGACCTTTGTGCGTAGCATCTCGATAGCTTCTGAAGTGTCGATGGCAAGGCTAGTGAACACCATGCCAACTTGTGATGCACGGGTTTGCATCTCCTGTAGACCTGTCTGGATGGCCCCCAATACTAGTTTATTTTGCTGCTCAAATTGTTGTAGGGCTTTCGCGGTGACATCTTGCATTGTGTCTCCAATGTCATGCAAGTCACCTTCTGTGAGGGTGATTGGGTCGAGCGATGTCTTAGTGGCCTTGGATTTCTTCCTAGACCCTCCTTTCTCTTGCTCCCTTGGACGTTTGATGTGGGTGGACGTCGCCTATGGGTTCATGTCGTGTTGCTCTGTCTATTCATCTATCTCTTCCTATGTCTTAAGTGAAGGTGACCTCGCGCCTTTGTCAAAGCCCCGCTCTGTTCCACCTGTTTTCTTCTTTGTCTGCTGAGCGGAGTCGAGCTCCACCTGGGCCTGATCAGCAGCCACCTTCTTTCTCTTTTCAGCCAGTTGTGTCATCTTGAGCTTGGCCTCCTCCTTCTTGCACTACACAACAAACTTGCTCCCTCGCATTGCCAAGTCTGCTATGGTGCGCCATTCTTTTTCCCAGCAATCAAGTACAAAATAAATGGAATCATCCATTTCCAGGTAAGGCATGTCATACCATGTCTGCATAGGTTCCTTCTGTGCCCTGATGGACACATGGTGAAAATATGCCTTAAAGTCCACGTAGCTCTGCAGATTGGAAAACACCATAGGCGAAAATCGTGGTTTGCGATTGATGGACATGTGGATGTTCATCTCCATTAAGATCTAGAAGATCTTGCTGTCCTTGATGCACTTTGAATCCTTCATCACCCACAATGACATGTACTTCGCTGCTTCTGGTAGGTTTGGCATGACCAAAATGAATTGACTGTTCCCTGGCAGCTCCCATGCTACTAGCACAATAGATAGGAAGAGCCACACATAATGGAACATCTTGCTGATCTCCTGTGCCTTGCAACAGTTTGCAAGGAACTCACTGCAGAGATAGTCCACCTAATTGAATTGGACTCCTTCGACACCCTGGGTTGTTAGCGCGACAACAGGCGCCGACACCTCATCGGCGTGACACTTCCTCATCACCTTCCCTGCCAAAATATGCATAGCCACCTTTACAATAGGGTCACTGATATTTGATATGGCATATTCGTGTGGCTTATTCACTAGCTTAAACTTCTCCTTCATGGCATCTGCAAGGGCCTTCTCACCACCTTTTCCACCAAACATCATGGCCGAATTTTCTCATGTGTAGGGAAATCACATGATCCTTTGGATTAGTCTATTATCGATGGGTATTGGCTCCTCTAGCCATAGACACCCACCATGCACCAAGCATAACAACTGCTTGATGACCAAGACTGTAATCGGGGTGCGGTTGTAGTGTGACACCCATAACAGGTTGAGCAGACCTACCTCGTCTACTCCTCTGAGCCACCTCTGTGGAAATAATGCGGTCATCTCGGTGGTTGTGTTAATAATGTGGTGCATTATTTTCTTGGTCACCAAGTGTGGGAACTTCTCATGGTTAGAAAAATCCCAGTCTTTAAGTTTTAATAGAGGAAGCAGCCCCAAGCGCGGTCCTTCAAAAACAATCTCATCCGATAATAGAGGGGTTTGCAAGGGGACCTTGCTCTTGTTGATATCTTTTGGTACCTTGGTCTTGCCTTTGCACAGAGGGATGTACTCATACAACCGAGTGATAGGGTCAGTACCCTAGACTTCAACTTCCTCCATGTCTATTCCCATGTCCTTTGTTATGAAACTAGCTCACAAAAGGATAGAAAATATAGATCAATGCCTTAGAATATAAGCCTCTTCAAGGGGGAAACCTCTTTTACATTACATAAATGAACAATTATTGGATGATACAAATGGCAAGACCTCCTTTCTATATATAGGAGTCTAAGAGGTCATAATATAATCAGAGCTGACATAACAATAATAATGTAAGGGCACAATAATAACAATAGTGGGCTTCTATGGGGAACAATAATAACAATATGGGGACTACATGAGCACAACAATATAATAAAGGGGTTGTACTAATAACAATAAGGCGTTACACTAATAGTATAGGGACCTAACATGCCCCTCTCCATCAAAAAGTGTTGCCCTCAAGGCTTGAGTAGTTCTTGATGCTTCTGTATAAAATTCTCATTCTTCCACGTGGAATCTTTAGCGGGTAAGGTATTCCACTTGATGAGATACTCTAAAATTGATAGATTTCGTAGCTGTCAACTTCTTGATTCTGTGAATGCTTCAGGTTCCAATATGATTTTTCATTCCTTGTCAAGTTCTGGCAATATTGTTGGAACTGGAACCTTTGACAACTTTTGAATGAGTTCCCACCCTGCTTCGCCATTCTTCCATTCATCCCTTGCTTTGTTTATCAAATATGGTTGGATAATTATACCAACCTCTATCATTTTTGCAACCATATGTTCAATTTCACTCCTTTGGGAATATGGATATCTATAAGGCCTGATGTCTGGAGGAACACTTCCTCGAATCAAATGAATAGCACGATCATGATCACGAATACATGGGAGACCATTGCGAGTCTCAAACACCTTGGAATGATTGCCCAAGACTTTTTGGAGATTTGGAGAAATAGATGATTCCAATGTGGGAACTATTAGCGAACATAATTGTGCAATTACACCCCATTGTTCTTTATTTATAAGCTTTGTCATTCTGTTAGAGCTGATTATCTTTCCTAGTTTCCCTGCGATACCCCTTAATTCAACTTCCTTTCCTTACGAAGAAAATTTCATGAAAAGTTCTTGAAAATCAAAAGCTATTGTACCCAAGGATTGTAGCCATTGGACTCCTAGTAGAACGTCAACACCACCCATTGGAATGGAAAGTATTGGGCTATTCAATACATATTATCTCATGGATATCTTGATATTATGGTACTTTCCAGAGCAATTTATGGTTCCTCCATTTACAACCATCACTTGACACTTTGGTGCTAGATATAGGAAGCAATTCAATTCCTTGGCTATCTTACAATGAATAAAATTATCGGTACTACCCAAATCAGTCAACACTTTACCTTTTTCTTCTTGATATGTCCTTTTATCTTTATACTTTGAGGAATGGTAATTCCAACCAATGCATTGCAAGGTATTGTTAGATTCATTTCTTCTTTCTCTGGGGTTGGTTCCTAGTGAGTATCCTTTTCTTTTGATGTTTCTTAATACTTTTCTTCCTGATATTTCACTGCTTGAACCTTCTTCTTCTTGATATGTCCTTCTATCTTAAGAGTTTGAGTGGTAATTCCTTCCATTGCAATACCAGATATGGTCAGATTCATTTGTTCCTTCTCTAGGGTTGGTTCCTGGTGTATATCTTCTTCTTTTGAAGTTTCTTGACCCTTTTCGTCATTAGGAGGCCTTTCTTGTAGTAGCTTTGTGCCACCTTCCTTAAAACCTTCCATGTCTTTCTTCAAAACTTCCATGCCTTTCTTCCAATATGATTTCATACCATTGATATCAGCTTCCATGGAATAGATAAAACTATTTATCTTTTGCTTCTCTAGAATATCATTTACCCTTATATTCAATTTTTGAAAGTCCTTAATGTGCTTTGCCATTGAACCCTTTTGTTTGAGATTTATCAATTGGCCAAAGAAGGTGTTGCTCTTTGTATTCTCATAACATGCTATAGTTTCCTCCATGAAAATTGACCACGTGACAAGTGGTTTATGAGAAAAAATCACTTTATACCATTAAAATTGGTTCAGTTCTAAATAATTAGATGCAATACGTACCTTTTGTAATAGTGGTACACCCCGTAGATCAAAATATTTCTCCATTTGTAGTATCAAATTTACCAGATCCTTGTCATCAAACTTCATCATCTCACTTTTTCTTGATTTTAGGTGATCGATATTGAAACAACTATAACTCTATAATTTCATATCTTTAATATCTTAAATTTCAGGCTGTAATATCCCTCTGAGTTCTCTTTCTAACTCTGCAAGTCTGATCGCAATTGGATTCTTGAAGAAATATTTATTACCAATCTCTCGCGATCACCTAATTATATACTAGTTTAGTAGAATGAACTTGTACAATATTCCTTGTGTCACTGTTTCAACCTTAGGTTCTGAAAATTATACCCAAACAAAATAACATCCAGCTTCTTTCTAAAAATTCTTACGAAATTTCAATTTGATGCTCAAAGAGAAAGTTATGATGATTTTCCCAAGGTCACCTGTTTAGGTTGTAATTCAGGAGTCTTCAAAAACCCTAACTTCTTCATATCATATATCTGAAAATATAGTGAGCCAAGATCTGCAATTTGGATGCATGGTTTAGACTGATTTCCTTTAAAATGGTTTTTTTTTTTTTTTTTTTTTTTTTTTTTTTTTTTTTTTTTTTTTTTTTTTTTTTTTTTTTTTTTTTTTTTTCGCTTCTGAAACTTCGTAGCGAAAACATTATAGCAAACATTCCACGATGACCTATTTTAGTTGAAATTCTAGAGCTTGCCAAAACCCTAACTTCCTCAGATCATATTTTCAAAAATATAGTGAGACAAGATGTTAAATTTATATCCGAGGTTGAGCATGATTTCATCTCAAATGGGTTTTTTTTTTGGCATCTGAAACATTGCAGAAACAAAGTTATAAGGAACATTACACGATGACCTACTTGGAGCAGCAAAACCCTAGAATTCAAAGCTCTGATACCAAATTTTATGAAACCAGCTCAAAAAAAGATAGAAAAGATAGATCAACGCCTTAGAAATAAGCCTCTTCAAGGGGGCAACCTACTTTACATTACAAAAATGAACAATCCTTGGATGATACAAATGAAAAGACCTCCTTTCTATATATAGGAGTCTAAGGGGTCGTAATATAATCAGAGCCGACATAACAATAATAATGTAAGGGCAGAATAATAACAATAGTGGGCTTCTATGGGGCACAATAATAATAATATGGGGACTACGTGGCCACAAAAATATAATAAGGGGGTTGTACTTATAACAATAAGGGGTTACACTAGTAGTATAGGGACCTAACATCCTCATCCTCCATTGGGATGTCTTTGATTTCTTCCTTTAACTCCAGATTGATGGCTTTGCCCTTTTCTTGTGTGGTGAGCTTGTCCTTTGGTGGGTTTATTCTCATAGATGTAAGCACCAGTATTGCAGGTTGATTGCCCTTCTTATCCTTCGCGCTCTCCTTGGTTGGGGTTAGCTTTTGTCTCGGTGTCCTTGGTGATTTGGGGACTTTCACTAATACTTCAGCAACCTTTGGAGCAACTTCCTCTACCTCCATAACAATTTTCGACACCGACTTCTCTACTGTCACTACTTTGGTATCCATAGCTTCTGAGGGTTCCAACACGATGTTCTGCAATAACTCCTGTGTCACCTTTGACAATGTCTCAAATAATGAACTAGTTATCAGAGCTTGGAATTTCTCGCGGTTCATATGCACCTGGCAGCTCAACAACTCATTTCTCAAAATGCCAAGTGTTTTTTGCTAGGCAACCACCTGTAATTTATAGGGCATTCTGAATTCAAATCCAACAGTTCCCCCTCATTTGGTTCATTAATTCTTGATTAGCAACAAATTTTCAAGGATTTGATCCATAAATTCTGTCTTAAATGCCGGCCACCCACTCCATTTGGCCACATTCCAACAAACAAATCATGAAGAGTGACTTTAACGGTCACTTTCCAGCTATCCTGCACAATTTCTCCCTAGGTAGCACAGTCCCCTTCACGCTGTTATGAGCCCTGTGACACTTCCTTGCTTCACACAATCCCCCAATCGCTTAGTTTCCCAACCTAGGAAGTGTAGTTTATAGTCCCACGCCTCCTTTCATCTACCTGGAGCGCTAAGATTGTGCTACCTTCATATAGTCACATGGCTGGACCACTGGTGTACGGCTTCAAGTGGTTGCCATTCACCATTCCTCGGAAGGGATCTCCATTCAATTTGACCAACTGAACCACTCCTCTGTTGGTAATCTTCTTAATGACATAGGGCCCTGACCAGTTCATTTTGAATTTCCTTGGAAATTTATCAAACTTGTTGTCATATAACAAAACTAGGTTATTTACCTTAAAGGCGCACAACTTAATGTATGATCATGCCATGCTTTTTCACGCCACTTTTGGACCTGTTGGTGAAATCCAGCTAGAAATCTGTCTTCCTCAAGCTTAGCTAGCTGTGTAAGCCTCTCTTCCAGGGCTCTGCGATTCGTTATACCTGTGAGTGCCGCTATGTGAAAACTAGGCACAATGTATTCCATGGGCATCACCGCTTCAACACCATATACAATCCTAAAGGGAATTTGTCCAGTCAACTTCTTTCATGTCATTTGATAGGCCCATAGTACTACGGGTATGCGCAGGACCCAATTACTTCGTTGGGTGTTGAAAACCTTGGTCAACACATTCTCCAACACTTTATTGAATGCGTCCAATGTTCTGTTAGCCTGCGAGTGATAAGGCATGATCTTCTGGTGATATACATTAAATTCCTCTGTTAATGTGCTGATCGTCTCATTTAGAAAGTGCGTACTGTGATCACTCATAAAAATCCTTGGACACCCAAATCACGTCAGTACATACTCAAAGACGAACTTTACAACAGTCATGCCTATGCAATCCTTCCTAAGCTGTGCCTCCACCCATCGAGTCAAATACTCCGTCATGGTGATAATGTACCTTACTCCCTTCTTCTTCCGTTGGGGTTGAATGGGTCCCACAAAATCTGTCGCCCATTTCTCAAAGGGTTGTAATGTCATCTGTGGATTTAGAGGAAGCTCATCCCTCCACAATGGCCTACTAGTCTTTTGACACACATCACACGCTTTGTAGTAATATTTTGAATCTTGATGGAGGGTTGGCCACCACAACCCTACACGTAGAATCTTCGACGCAGTTGCTCTTCCTACACAATGTCCTCTCGCAGCACCTGCCATGAGCATCTGTGAGGATACTTCTCCTTTCAAACTCCGGTACATATCATCACAATATCTCATCGTATCCGATTTTAAATAGTGCCCGACAATGACAGAAAATTATGTCGCTTGCACCACTAACTCCTTCTTCTGTTGGATGGTGTATCCTTCTGGGGAAGTTCTTGTCGTTAGGAAGTGTATGGTCTCGTCAAAATGACAATCCATGATGTGGATTGCAAATAGCTACGTGTCCCACAATCCCTCCAAATTAGTGGGCTCTTCCCATGTTTTGATGAGCAACAGATGGTCTGGTCCCGCATTCAGTCATCCAAGCTTCACAATAACTTCAAAATCATACTCGTGGTACAATATAAACCACTTGCATATTCTCGCCCCCAACACAAGCTTATTGACCAAGTATTTTAACATGGATTGATCCATATACATCTTAAAATGGTCACCCAACAAATAGTGTCTAAACTTCTAGAACACGTATACCATGGCTAACCCTTCGCGCTTGGTGGTGGAATAGTTCTTCTTCGCCTTAGATAACCTTCTACTTGCCAATGCTATAGGATGGTCCAAGTCTCCTCCACCACCCTATGTCAGTACTGCTCCCAACACTATGCATGATGCATCGACATGTACATGAAACTCCTTCTTCCAATCTGGGGAGACTAAAACCAATGCAGTGACCATATTTTATTTTAATACATCCAATCTTTTCTTATAGTCTTCATTTGAGTAGAACGTGACATCCTATTTCAACAACTTTTCCATAGGCACGGTGATCTGGGCATAGCCCTTGATAAACATTCTGTAATATCTAGTATGTTCTAGGGTGGTGTGCAGCTGTTTCACTATCCTCGGCTCTTCCAAGTTAAGTATCACTGCGATCTTTGTGGGATCTACCATCAGTTCCTGTCTACAAACCACATGACCCAGCAAGGTCTTAAAAGGAACACAAAATATGCATTTCTTCAAATTGAGCGCAATCTGGTATATTCGACAGGTATCTAGCATTAGGCGCAAACTTGCGCCATGGCGTTTCACCAGTCTAAAGACAGTCTAGTTGTCAAAGTACACTTCCAAAAACTTATGAATAAATTCCTTGAACGCAACAATAATGATGCGTGAAAAAATCGTAGGCGCATTCTTCAGTTCGAAAGGCATTATAGTGTACTGAAAACATCCCCACTCGGTCATGAAGGTCATCTTTCTCCTATCCTCTAGTGTGATTTTGATCTAATGGTACCCAAAGAACCCATCAGTGAGGGAATATGCTTCCTAGCCACCTACATTGTCCAACACTTCATCAGTGAATGGAGTCGGTAAATGATCATGTACACAAGCATCATTCAACTTCTTGAGATCTACGCATATCCTTATTTCATCCTTCTGCTTCTTTTCCTGTACCACCATTGGGCTTACCCAAACAGATTCCTCTACGGGCTCAATGATGCTTGCTGTGAGCATTTTGTCTAGCCCTAAGCGGACCTTCTCCTTATACTTCAGATTGAGATAGTAAGGCCTTTGCTTAACCGGTTTCACGTCGGGTTTCAACGTGATCTTCATAACACCCAGGTCTCTTATTATCCCTTTTAGATCTGTAAACTTGGTAGGGAACAAATCCTGGTATACAATTCAACAACCTTATCTAACATCATGTCATCCTAATAATCTCCAATCTTCGCAAATTTGGGTTTTACCTCCATACCAATATTTACTTGTTTTGTTTTTAGTGGCGCAGTTATATTAGGATTCTCAATTTGTGGTCCCTCAACCTCATGGTGACCTTCTATTTCAGGGATGTTAATGTTGGCTTGATGGGGCATGATCCAGGTTTGGAGTTAATTATCCAAACAAATCCCTACACCACTGGCCCTTTCAGAAATAGCCCACGGTGCGCGGATTGAAGCCTCACTTGAAGCAAAATGAGGGGATTCTGGAACCAAGTTTCTGTACGCTCGAGATGTCTGAGGGATCCATTTAGTCCAACTGTGAATATCTTCGTACAAGTCACTTCACACACTATCTTGACCTATGAGGCCTCCGCGATCTATTATAATCGCCTTCGTGCAGCCCTAACCAGGGACTAAAATGCTTTAATGCTGCTTATGGTAGCAATCTAGGCTATTTCCCCAAGTCACACCATGGATCTTTCTTATGTTCTTGCAATTGTTAGTTATCTTTGTGTAAATAGATACTTATCTGACATTTACTTAATCAACATAATCATATAAGTTCATGCACCATATAAATAATCAAAATGCAATTCGTACCCAATATACTCAAAGCATAAAACAGGAAATAGATACATAGAATTGATGTGAAACTTCTCTTTATTAATGGTTCAATGGTGAAAGACTCAACTCACCCTATGCACTCAACTGCAGACTACTAGGCCTCTGCGCACTAAGCTACATAGCCTTCTCTGACTCTACAACCCAAAGACTCAACTCTACACTTAAGATAAGTCTTAATTCTTCATCCTTTGATGACTACGTCTTTTACAACTTAAAGCCTTGCTCTGTTTATACAATCCTATGGTTCGCAGACCATGGGTAGATCTATAAAGCTGACATTACATTACAAAATGAAGGGTAGACAACCCTATCACTCATGTACAAAATTCGCACTCCATGCCCATAAAATGCGGATTCTTTACATCGAATTTACATCTTTTGACCAAAATCTAGGCTTTAAGCCCCAAAACATCCCTTGGGGGATCCCGCACCCAACAGGCCCCCAACACAAACATCATGACTCGCCCTTGAGTCACTCTGTTAGTGCAGAGATCTTCATGTGAAGACTACCCAAGTCTGCTTGGACCACTGCAATCTCGGCAACGCACTGAGAAACTACCTGTTGTACTTCCTGGACATGTTGTTCAGATATTGTTGTAGCTGAACTACTACCTTGCACATGTTCCTGTGTTTCCTGCATCTATGTCTGCTTGGCTTCAATTGAGGCTGTAATGACGAACACCTCATCGATCCATGGTTGTACACACACTTTCAAACCAACTTCCTTATGTCACACAACATCTGCTTGCTCCTTGAGCACTTTTGCCTGTTGCATCCTCGCGATCCTCTGTGTAAGGGCCACCATCTGTGCGACCCCTTTTATGTCATCATACTGTTGCTGTAGCTCACGTGCCTTTGTTTCCAGGTGCTGTATGTTCGGGTCCTCCTGCAGAGTGATGAGAAGCTCAAACGATTCTTCAAAATGTTTGGTGCAGTTCTTCACTGTGTTAGAGCCTAGATTTACCTCAGGCTAAAAGGGTAAGATTCTAGGTCCACATCAAACCATGCTCAGCCTTGTAGCTAGCCCTACGAGGACAGGAGAGGGCTCTCTCTGGGTCAATCTCAGCAAAAGATAATCATATGGAGCTTGAGATGACTGATTTTACAACTAATCTTAGGCTAGGTATGAAGTGCAAGGATTTAATTTGAGTTTTTTGGGGGTTTTGTTGGAAAAAGGGAAAGGCAAATTTGGGTCTGGGGATGAGGCCAGATTTTTGTAGAGTTCAGGTTGGGGCAAGGTAGGTAGTAGTTTAGATGCTTTATATTAAATGAATAGAGAAAAGACTGTTGAGGAGCTGAAGAGGGCAAGAGGCTACAAGAATCCTCTCCAAACAGATGAAAACATGTAAAACTAAACAAAGTTTAAGGCAAAGCACAACAAACTCATGAATTCTACCTTTGTCACTCAATTTGTTTAATTTCAGAAGCAAAGAGAAGGGAAATGGCATACATAAAACATGAATGAACTTACAATTACATGAAGAAAAGCACCATCAAAACACAGAGCCACAAGGATCCCAACAAGTGCTGCAAAACCCTGGTCTTTCCTTTGCCAAAAATGCTGAAATGAATGTACAATGAAGTGCCAACAATTCCCAAGAGTCCAAACTTCTACAAAACTCCAACCCCTACACTATGAAATTCATAAAATATATACATTTTCTTATCCTTGTACTAAGGGATTGAGCTCAACCATTTTCTTCAAAATATAATTAGTTACATTAAACTTGGGCCGAATTTCTGAAAATAGGTGTTGAAGATGACCTCGTATCTCCTAAAACATAGCACCTGTTACACAAATGAAAGAGGTTTTTGTAGATAAGATCATTTTGGAGAAAAACCTCTCTCAAATGTGGGAAATTCGTTTCCAGTAGCTCGAAATCTGTTCCACAAAAGCATCTCTAAAACATAAAATCATTAAAAATTTAAATATGTGAAAATGAGCTGTAAAGATCTAGTCACATATCCCAATCCATGACACCTGTGAATAAAATGAAAGAGGTTTTCGTTATATGGCTCATTCTTAACAACAACCTCCTTGGGTTTTGCAAAATTACTTTCCATCTGTTTTAAAACGGCTCCGTACTAAAATGACTAAAATAGTAAAAAATATGAAAAATTTGGTTTGTTTTAATGTAGGCTCCAAATATCACTATATATCTCCCACATAGTAGCACCTGTGCATAAAATGAAGGATTTTTTTGTTATTTAGTATGTGATGAACAAAAACCTCTTTCACTTTTTAAAAATTCCTTACCATTATTTCAGAAACTGATTTTGTACTAAACTTGTCATTGTGTGCAACAACTGACCTCAAAACATGCATAACCAAGAATCACTCATTCATTTCTTCTAATCTAGGAACAGGTTACGGGAGTGTGATATACCATTGGAAATATTTTTCCGAGCTTCTTCTGATGGACACACTTGTGACATGTTTTGTGCTGAACATCATGTGAAAAACATCTAACAAAACCAGACATAGTAAGAGCTCATGTTGATCCCTAGTGACAGGCTGCAAAGGCTGGAACTAACATCGGCTCTAATGGGGATGGTAGCTCCTTGGAGGTGCCAAGAACTACAGATCTATAGAAAGTAGACAGTGCCTCTTCCATTGGGCATGGATGGTCAAACAACTGCAAACCCAAAACAACTCATACCAATCCAAAAACATATATATACTGCAACATGTACATAAACAAATACCAAAAACTGAAATGTTGCCTCAGACAACTTACTTATGTACAAATCTAACCCAATTTGCTGCAAAATTGATAGATCAAGTAACACTGTAATGCCAGATCAACCAATCAAGTAACTGTGACAAGGATGTTGCTTGGAAGTGCTTCAACCAGGATACAAATGTAAATGTTGACAACCATACATGCACATAATGAGTCTGGTTATGTAAAAGATAATTTGATCTATCATTTAAACTGAAAAAAATTTCCATGTATGTTGCAATAGGATCCAAAAAACTAGACTTTGTTTGCTGCCCCAACTCCTCAATATTGAACTCCAACTGCAAACTGTCAATGCAAATATCCACGGGCAGCTTTATTGCTTCTTGTTTTGAAGGAGGGAGAGTTTCCAAGAACTTTTTGGGATCTCGGAATTCATATGA
The DNA here is from genome assembly GCA_000404065.3 of Pinus taeda. Lineage (NCBI taxonomy): Eukaryota > Viridiplantae > Streptophyta > Pinopsida > Pinales > Pinaceae > Pinus > Pinus taeda. The sequence continues at coordinate 91,637 of APFE030479453.1, forward strand.
TTGGATATGATCATTTAAATACCGAATCTCCTTCTCAAATTTTTCAACAACTAACTCAAAGAAACTGGTTTTAGCTTTAAGAGGAAACTTCGGAGATCTCAAACATTTAAGCATGGCAATGAAAAATGCTTCATCAATTTCAATATCCACTAACTGATCTCTAACTTCTTTTAAAGATTCACAAAACATAGGGTTTGCCACACACCCTACCATTTTATTTTAGTGCATGAACGGATCAGTGAGCGTTGGAATCTCTGGATTGAGTTGGAGCCACCAGGTGAATGTTTTAGCCTTCATATGTGTTTGACTATTGTCCACCATCAGCAATCAGATCTGAACTTGTTACATGTACTGGGGCAATTTGCAAATTAAATATTCCGTTGATAAGACTAGATCAGAGATTGACTGAAGTAACTTTTACTTACTTGCACTAATGCAAAGCAAAAGTGTTTTGAAGGCTACCTGGCTAATATTTAGACTCCGTCTGTAGTCTATAAAACAAATAACACTAACAAACAAATAAACTTTTCTTCCCCAATATGGTTGCCACTATGTTAGAGCCTAGATTTACCCCAGGCTGAAAAGGTAAGATTCTAGGTCCACATCAAACCACACTCAGCCTCGTAGCTAGCCCTACGAGGACAGGAGAGGGCTCTCTCTGGGTCAATCTCAGCAAAACATAATCAAATGGGGCCTGAGATGACTAATTTTAGAACTAATTTTAGGCTAGGTATGAAGTGCAAGGATTTAATTTCAGATTTTTGGGGGTTTTGTTGGAAAAAGGGAAAGGCAAATTTGGGTCTAGGCGTGAGGCCAAATTTTTGCAGAGTTCGGGTTGGGGCAAGGTAGGTAGTAGTTTTGATTCTTTCTATTAAATAAATGGATAGAAAATAATGCTGAAGAGATGAAGAGGGCAAGAGGCTGCAAGAATCCTCTCAAAATAGATGAAAACATGTAAAACTAAACAAAGTTTAAGGCAAAGCACAACAAACCCATGAATTCTACATTTGTCACTCAATTTGTTTAATTTCGAAAGCAAAGAGAAGGGAAATGGAATACATAAAACATCAATGAACTTACAATTACATGAAGAAAAACACCATCAAAACACAGAGCCACAAGGATCCCAACAAGTGCTACAAAACCTTGGTCTTTCCTTTGCCAAAAATGCTGAAATGAATGTACAATGAAGTGGCAAGAATTCCCAAGAGTCCAACCTTCTTCCAAAATCCAGCCCCTAAACTATGAAATTCATAAAATATATACATTTTCTCATCCTTGTACTAAGGGATTGAGCTCAACCATTTTCTTCAAAATAGAATTAGTTACATTAAACTTGGGGCGAATTTATGAAAATAGGTGTTGAAGATGAACTCGTATCTCCTAAACCATACCACTTTTTACAACATGGAAAGAGGGTTTTGTATATAAGGTCATGATGGAGAAAAACCTCTCTCAAATTTGGGAAATTCGTTTCCAGTAGCTCGCAATATGTTCCACCAAAGCATCTCTAAAACAGAAAATCATTAAAAAATTAAATATGTGAAAATGAGTTGTAAAGATCTAGTCACATATCCCAATCCATGACACCTGTGAATAAAATTAAAGAGATTTTTGTTATATGGCTAATTTTTAATAGAAACCTCCTTGTGTTTTGGAAAATTACTTTCCATATATTGTAAAATGGCTCCATACTAAAATGACTAAAACAGTAAAAAATATGAAAAATTTGCTTTGTTTTAATGTAGGCTCGAAATATCACTGTATATCTCCCACACAGTAGCACTTGTGCATAAACTCAAGGAGGTTTTTTGTTATTTAGTATGTTATGAACAAAAACCTCTTTCACTTTTTAAAAATTCCTTACCATTATTTCAGAAACTGATTTTTTACTAAACTTGTCATTTTGTGCAACAACTGACCTCAAAACATGCATAACCAAGAATCACTCATTCATTTCTTCTAATCTAGGAACCGGTTACGGGAGTGTGATATACTGTTGGAAATAATTTTCTGAGGTTCTTATGATGGACACACTTGTGACATGTTTTGTGCTGAATATCATGTGCAAAGAATCTAACAAAACCAGATATAGTAAGAGCTCATGTTGATTCCTGGTGACAGGCTGCGAAGACTGGAACTAACACACTGCATTACTGATCTCTGCTATTCCTCCTGTACTTGCATTGGTACACTACTCTTGCACCTCTAGCGGAGTTGAAGGGTGCACCTTCAATTGCAACTTAGCTATTTGAAGGTTCAGCTCCAGCTGAACCTTAGCCATCTCTTTCTTCGCCTCGTGCACCCCGGATACTAGTCTTTGGATGCGTGCCTCTGTTGATGCCTCTGCTATGATGGCCAACTCAGGGACCATCTAGAAGGCTTCTTCAACCACCTCCACTAGCTACCTATTCTATGTTACAACCTTGTCGCGTTGCAAGCTTAGTTGTTCCATGTTAATCCATTTCTCGCTCATGACTTGGAGCACACGACTCTCCCTGGCCTATAGTTCTACAGTTACTCCATCCTACAGAACATAGAGTGTCTTCGAAGGGAGCACAACCATGTTTATACCAACTCCCTTTAGTGCATTAACCATAGGCCTTTCATCCTCCTTTTTTGTAACCAATGCCCCTTCTAGCAATACTACAGTGTTGGTTATGCGGACACACAACATTTCCTTAGCCGCGGCCATGCATATTGTGAGGCTGGTCAACAGAGTACCAGCCTGAGGATTGCACACTTGCAAATCCCGTATCTGTGCCCTAAGTGCCCCAAATACCATATGATTTTCCTTTGCGAGCTGCTGGAGGGCCTCCCCGGTGATGTCCCGCACTGTCTCCCCTATATCATGGATATCCCCCTCAATGAGGGTGATCAGGTTGAAAGAAGCCTTGGATGCTTTTGACTTCTTCCGTGGTCCTACCCGCTCTCTTGGGTGCTGCAGCTTTAGCTGTCTAGACACTGTTTATGGGTCCACAGCACCTTCCCCTATTTCTGTCTCTTGTTCTACCGAAGGTGACTTCTGGCCCTTGCCCTCCTTTTCTGCTGGCTTCTGTTGTTCTGTTTCTACCTTCATAATGTCCCGTGCCTCCTATGCGTTGGCCACTACTGCTTCATTCCTTCTCTTCTTTGCAAATTGTTCCATCCACAATTTTTGCTCCTCCTTCCTTTGTGTAGTAGACTTCTCTGCTTCCACTGCGGAGCTAGCTGGAGTGCACCACTTCGACGGCCACGGCTCAAGCATGGCGCATATGACATCATCCATGGATAGGTAGGGGAGCTCATTCCATTTCTTCATGGGGTCCTTGCACACCTGGATGTATATAGTGAAGCTCCGCAAACTATTGTAGACAGTGGGTGATAATCGCCGCTTGTGGTTAATCCCCATTCTGATGTTCATCTCCATGAACACCCTGAATATCTTACTATCTATAATCCTCTGTACATCTTTAGTGGCCCACAGTGAAGCGTATTTTGCTACCTCCGTAAGATCTTGTGCAATCATGGGGAATTGGCTATCCTTGGAAAATTCCCAAGCCACTAGCACTATGGATAGAAAAATCCATGCATAGTGGAAATTCTTCCCCTGTTCCTATGCCCCGCGACAATTTTCCAGGAAATCCTTGCACAAGTGCTCTGACCAGTTAAACCAGACCCCCTCTAAGCACTGTGCAGCAAGTGCAACCACCAATGCGAGCACCTCATCCGTGGGGCACTTTCACATAACCTTTCTAGCCAGTATTTGCATCGCGACTTTGACCACATTATTGTTGATATTGGAGATTGCGTAACCCATCTTCTTCTTATCGAGCTTGAATTTTTTCTTCATGGCCTCTGCGATGGCTAGATCATTACTCTTACCCTTTGAAATATCCGTTGGGTCCTCCCCCTTGTAAGGGAGTTAGGAATTCTGTGGATTAGGTGGTCTGTGATGGGGATGGGCCTCTCTAGGAATAAACACCCATCATGCACCAGGCACAGTAGCTACCTGATGACAAAAATAGTTTCTGGGGTGTGATGTTAATGCGGCACCCAAAGTAGGTTTAACAATCCTACTTTCACTACTCCGCACAACCAATTGTGTGGCTCCAACCATATGACTCCCGCTGCTATGTTTTTCTTCGACTGCAGTAGTTGCATGGTTACCAACAGTGGGAATTTCTCATGGTCCACGAGATCCCAATCTTCAAACTTTAGAACCGCCACCCGTCCTATGTTCACTCGTTCAAAAATGATATCATCGGGGAGCAACAGAGTCTATAGAGAGATTTTTCTCTCATCTAGGTTCTTAGGCACCCTTGCATACCCCTTCCATGGAGGAACATACGCGAGCAACCTGATTTGAAGGTCTACACCCTAGGTTTCTTCCTCCATTTCTTCATTCTCCTCCCCTTCTACCAGGATTTCCTCAATGTCTTCCTCCTCCTCATCAGGTTCTAAATTAATTTCCTTCCCCTTTTCTTCCATGTTCAGTTTGGTTCTCAACGAGTTTCTAGGGCACATGCGCACTGGAACCATAGGCTACTTGTCCTTCTTGGGTCTCGATGTGTGTGGTGATTTAGGGATTTCCACGACTATCTCGACGCCTTCTGTGGCATCTCCTATTGTCATGGCTTGCGTGGCCTCTTCAACAATCATTTCTCTGATATCCTTGGCTTCTTCAGACCCTGCCATATTTTGCTTCCAAAAATCTCTCAACTACTCAGGTAAGTGTTCAAACAACGCCTTCGACTTCAAGAGGTCAAATAGGTTTGGGTTCATAAATCTTTGGGTGCACAACAGCTCAATTCTCAAATGGCCAAGTGTTTTTTGCTGGGCAACCCTTTGCCATTTATAGTGCTCTTTGAATTTGAATTCGATCGTTCCCCCCAAATCCGGTCCATTAATGCTCCCTTGGTTGTAGATCTTCCCAAATCTAGCCCATAAAGTTTTCCTTAAATGATTGTCGCCCGCTCCATTTGGTCTCAAACCAAGCATCACATCATTAATAGTGACTGCAATGGTTTCTTTCTAGCCAACCTACGTGGCAACAAAACTACCCTTGCATTGTCACGGACCCTGTGACACCTCGCTATTGCGCGTAGTCCTGACATCACGCAGCTCTTGGGTAGAGTAGTTTATAGTCCTGTGCCTCCTTTCAACTGCCTAGACCATTAAGACTATGCTTCCCATGGCTAGTCAGGTGGTTGGAGCACCTTTATATAGCTTCAACTGACTACCATTTACTTTTCCTAGGAAGAGTTCTCCATTTAACTTCACCAATGGCACTACCATCATTTATGAGCTCCTTATATGACCCAATCAAACTGATAAACTCTTGGTGGTAGTCCCTAAGTCTGTGAATGTAACCGAGCTCATCCTTCTTTATCACCATGGTCTTTTTATCAAGAAATTCCTTTGTTATTCCTTCCTCAAGCCTTTTGACTTCCACTTCCGCCATGGCACTTTTCTCCCTCAATTGACCTCTTTCTTTCATGAGTTCTTGAAGCCTAAGGTCACCCTACTAGATCTCTTCATCGAGTCCCAACTGCGCGAGCCTTTCTTCCAGGGCTCCACAGTTTGTTACCTCTATGAGCACCACTATGCATGGAATAGACAATATAGAATCCATAGGTATTATGGCTTCCACTCCATCAGCCAGCCGAAAAGGCATCTATTCGGGTATGCACATGTCCCAATCCCTTTGCCATGCATTGCATACCTTGTTCAACGCGTTGCACACCTTGTCAAATGCTTCTGCATGGATAACCTTCTGCGTGATTTTTCTTCCCACATACTGTCTATCTAACATATAGAGCCACTTGTGCACTTGCCCTCCAAAGACATGCTTATTGAACATACTTCTTAGTGCGGAGCTTTTGTGCATCCGTGTAGGTGTTTTTCCATATGCCTGTGTCCACTTAGCCAGATGTGTGTGTGGATCATCACGCCCATTGTATTTATCTATTAATTGCACTCTAGGCTTCCCAAACCATGTGTGCATTATTCTCCTACACTCACGTCAGTCATCAAAGCTCCCTTTGTGCATACCCAACCACCTCACGAGCATAGCACACAATACCCAATTCAAGGCCTGGAAACATTACTTTTCCAGCACCTCCCTTTCAAACTTATCTAGGAAAGTATCTACCTCACTTAACCCATCATGAGTAGGCAAGTCTCATACTTCTATCGATATATAGCTCAATGATCTTGTCATCATATTACAGTTCAACATGGGTACCTCATGTAATTAGTTCTACCATCGCTCTATCTCCTCATCAGAATCTGACATACAGGATCTTTCATGCTCCCATGAGATCCGTCTGTCTATGGTGGGATTTACCCAATCTTGCTCTTGCATGATTCTTTTATAGATGAAATCCAAATCATAGTCACTTTCATAGTTGTGCACCAATTGTGTATAGCGCAATCCTTTAGCAGGGTCCAAGGGTATAACTACGTAAAGAGACTTCTTCTCAAAAATCATCTTACGCTTCTTCAGATTAATCACCTCATTCATGTCAGTGGCCCAATAACTTCCTAAGAGTGGGGGGTAGGGATTGCTATCATCAACAATATCCATTACTTCAAAGTTTGCTAGCATGAGTAATTCCCTGCAATCTCCCCATAGGTATTATCTTCTGCTGGTTCGCCATTCATAGCTGAATAGAAGACCATTGCAGCGTAGGTCTCCCCATGTGCTCCCATGCCTGCTTTGTTAGAACATTCACATATGATCCTAAATCTAGAATTACTTGGTCCATCTCATATTCTCCACTTTGTGTGGTTAACCTCATTTATCTCCTAGTCCTCGCCTTATGCTTCCCAATCTTCCAGACTACACACGGTTCTCTTGGCGCAGTCCTAGTGCATTTGTTAATGAGTTCCTGCAATCCTTTTACAACCTTACTCTCATGCAGTAACTTCATGCATGTTTCCAAGAACATCGTAAGCATAGATGGATCCATCTCCAACTCTAGTCTATCTTTTCTTTGAGAAGTGGAGGCATCAACGAAACTCTGCTTAGATTCCATAAAGGTTTCTCAAGTGTGCTCCAAATCAAATTCTGCTTCTTTTTCTAGAGCTTTGTGAACCCAAGTACTATCTTCTGGTTGTTTTGCTTTGTCATCTCCTGTCACAATTCCAATTCAAAGCACAATTTTCACATTTGGATCTTCCTCATGTGGCTTAAACCTCATTATCTACAGGTTCTGAGTCGGGGGAGGTGGTAGCGCTCCCTTGTCACATATCCTAGGCATCAACGTAGGATAGTCTTCCATCTCATGATCAAACAAGGTACAATACAAAAACGATGGACGTGCTCGATTCATAAAATCATGGGCATAATGTCTTGGACCTCCACAATTTAGCATATCAGCTATCCGCAACCTCTTCCAATTCCTCCTCCACCTTGTCCCCATCCATGCCCCTAAAATCTTGCTCACGCCTCTCCTGCATTTTGGTATAGGGGCCGCGTTTTGGCCTTAACTATGTAGGTGGTAGTTCTATCCATCATTAGCTCATAGCTTCTACAAGTGTGCTCATTGTGTCCAATCGACCTACAAAAATTACATAACAACTTTTGTATATTCTGTGTGTACTTCTATAACAAATGGCAGTTATCTATAGCATGCTTTCAACCTATTTGACAAATTGTGCACCACAAAACAGACACTTCTCCAGGTCTTGCTTGCGCTCCTGGTCTTAATGACATCAATCCTCCTCCCATGAGGCAATTTGAAAATATTGTCCAGTGGTCCTTATTGTGACCCTAACCCTTGCATTTTACACATCACACCTCTTCATGCACTTTTGGTCGAGCTATCCGGTCCTGTTTTAAATTATGCATCTCAAGGCATAATTTTTTCAATTGCGCATGGATATCCTAAACTCACAAGTTAGGATCTTGCATTGGGGTCTCATGAAGCCTCATCACGATCTCTAAGGCATTTTCTTGAGTCGTTAAATTTTTCTACGACAATGTGCTCCTCAAATGTGGCGTTAGTGACACTACAAACCATTCGTGGTCCTGTCCATCCATCATATCCATATTAACTTCATGAATCATGCACTTCAACCTTTGATCCAACTCCCAAGGAGTCTTGCCTGGTAGTATTGTGATCTTTTTGAATCTAATGAATGATTGCGCCTCTGACTTCGGCTTGCCAAATTCCTTATATAGCGCAATTTGGATATCCATGATTCCTACATTTGGATTGTCATTAGAATGCTTAATATACTAGGTTAGCACGTGATCTAGCAGAGCGCTGACCAACGTCGATTTGTTTGTATTATCATCTGTAACTCCCTGATCTTCCCATGCGGCTCTTACCATGAACCAAAAATGGTCTGTATCTACATTTCCCAATCCATTGAACACAAGAAACTTTATTGTGCTTGCCATATTGAATCGGGGTGGTGGGGGAGGTGGTACGGGTGATGATGGAGGTGATGATGGTGAAGCTAGTGGCAGTGTGGGTGGGGTGGTATGCACGGAATCTTCTACCTTATCAAATGGATCACACTTCACAGAGAGACCTTTGCGAGGTTTTCCTTCTCCCCTCACGGAGGTGAAATCAAAGGGCTATTATCTAGTCTCTTATTTCCCTCATTCCTGGAGGTTTCTCCACTTCACGTAGCTTCGAAGATCAAGGCAATTTCATAACCCTCTTTTCACAAAATAACATTTTAATCCAAGTATTCAGAGACTTTACTTACTTACCTCGTGGTCCTTTGAGGAAGCGTCACTCTGCCTCACTATAGCTGACTGAAGTGTCTACCGTGAACTTAGTAATGAATCCTCCTATAATTTGATTGAGCCAGTGATCAACAGTGCGTGCAATCTTATCCTTCGATGCTTCCAATTTGTGCACCAACTCTGGGGTCCACACAATAGGACCATTGAGTTTCCACTTTCCTTGGCTATCTACTAGCTTCACGGACCATTCGTACAACTCAATAGGGAAATATGCAAAGAAGATTTCATGGATATCTGTGTATAGGTAGCAGTCTAACCACTCTTCTTTTGTCATTCGCGGATTCCTGTTCTCGTACGTCGCGATTCTTGTTCTCCTACGTCGCGAACTTGTGAATTCTTCTGTCCAACCAACCTTGAATTTCCTTCTTGTTTGGATTTCAATGATATGACATCAAATATCTCTATGCAGATTCTCGTCCCAGCAATGGAACCATTTGTTGGCTTTATGGGGCCTGACCTAGGTTCAGAGTTAATTAGCCAAAAAAATCCCTACATTACTATCCATTTCGACAAAAACCCTTGGTGTGCGGATTGAAGTCTCATCCGAAGTAGTATGGGGGGATGCTGGAACGAAGTTTCCGCACCCTCAAGATGTTCGAGGGGTCGATTTAGTCCAACTGGGAATATCTTCGCAGAGGTCACTTTGCACACTATCCTGACCTGTGAGGCCTCCGTGATCTATTATAGTCACCTTCACACAACCCTAACCAGGGATTGAAATGCTTTTACGCTGCTTATGGTAGCGATCTAAGCTATTTCCCCAAGTTACACCATGAATCTTGGTTATCTTCTTCCAATTGTTAGTTATCTTTGCGTAAACAGATACTTATCTCACATTTACTTAATCAACACAATCATATAAGTTCATGCACCATATAAACAATCAAAATGCAATTCATACCCAATATACTCAAAGCATAAAATAGGAAATAGATACATACAATTGATTATAAACTTCTCTTTATTAATGCTTCAATGGTTACAGACTCGACTCACCCTTCGCACTCAGCTGCAGGGGTCTGTTTACTCAGCTGTGGACTACTAGGCCTTTTTGCACTCAACTGCAGAGCCTTCTCCTACTCTACGACCCAAAGACTCGACTCTACACTTAAGATAAGACTCCATTATTCATCCTTCGATCACTAATTATTTTATAACTTAGAGCCTCCCTCTATTTATACAATCCCATGGTCCGCGGACCATGGGAAGATCTCTAAAGTGGAAATTACGTTACAAAATTAGGGGTGGACAACCCTATGAATCATGTACAAACTTTGCGCTTCGCACCCAAAAAACGCAGTCTTTACATCTGATTTACATCTTTTGACCAAAAAATGGGCTTTAAGCCCCAAAAATTCCCTTGGGGAATCCTGCGCCCAATAGTTAATCTATTGCAGATCCTCATTTTCTTCTTCAGCGTTCATGTTATAGCATTGAAACGCGTGGCTTAGTTGAATAGTACAATCGGATTGAATCAGGTCCAAAGGATCCTATAGTATCCTAAACATTGCTGCTTTCATTTCTTGTAGCACCTCGTCAATACAGTCAAACCCATCTTCAAAGCTAAATTTCATTATGAATCCTTCATGTAGAATATCCCATTCACCTGTACCATGGTGGAGCTCTGTTTCTAAGTACCAGTTCATCAAGATGACATCCAGGGTGTGACAGAACAAGTGCACCCATTTAGGTTGGCGCTTCGCTCCATAAGCCTCGACCCATTTGGCCAAGTGTGTGTGTGGATCGTCCTTCCCGTCTACTTGTCTATCATTCATATCTTCAGCTTCCCAAAGCATGTTCTCATCATCCTCCTACATTCACACCAATCATCAAAGCTACACTTGTGCGTACCCCACCATCTTCTGGGCATAGTGCACAGTGCCCAATCCAAAGCTTGGAAGTGCCTCTTTTCTGGTACCTCCCTCTCAAATGTGTTCGAAAATACATCTACGTAATTTAGGCCATCATAAGTGGATTTTTTTTTTTACCTCTGATGACACATAGCACAACGATCGGGTCATCATGTTACAACTCAGTGTGGTTACTCCATGTAACCTATTCTGCCAATGCTCTAATTCTTCATCAGAGTCCAAGGGGTAGGAACTCTCGCGATCCCATGTAATTCGTCCATCCCATGTTGGATTCACCCAATCTTTGTCTCGCATTGTTATCTTAGATATACAGTCCAAATCGTCATTGCTCTCATAATTGCAGACTAGTTCAGTATAGCGTGATCCTTAAGCAGGATCTAGGTGTACTATTATGCAGAGTGATTTATTTTCAAATATCATATTTCGCTTCTTTATATTGATTACCCCGTTCATATTAGTATCCCAATCAATGTCAACACTAGTACAAAATGGCTAATTAGTTACTAAAAAATGACTAAAATTTGCATATAAGCGACTATTTTTCGGTCGATGACCAATAGTAGCTAATTTACAGTATCTTTTAACGTGACCAACTTTTAGTCATTTTTAGCTTAGTCATTAATTGGTTGTCTCAATTTTGTTGTCTAGTAGTATATTTTGTCATTGATGTGGTTATCAATTTAGTCACTGATTTGGTTATTAATTGCCACAATTAATGACCAAATATACAACAAAATATATTGCTAAATGATCACCTGAGAAAATCAATTAATGACCAAAAAAATATGACTAAGATGTTGTTCGTGTTATAAGATACTGTAAATTAGCTACTAATAGTCATATATATATGCAAATTCTAGTCATCATTCAAAACCAATTAATGACCATAGAAATAGGACTAAATTTTGGTCATGTTATAAGATACTGTAAATTAGCTACTAATAGTCATATATATGCAAAATTTAGTCGTCATTTGTAATCACAAATTTATCATTTGTAGTAGTCATTTATTTTTTTGGTAGTTTCATACTCATTATATAAATGACTACTTTAGTAGTTTATATTCATTTCATTTACTTTCATTAACAATCGTTATAAGGAACTAATTTAGTCATATATTCATTTTATTTGTGTTTATCATTAATAAACATAAATTACTAATTTAGTAGTTCTAGATTGATTTTATGTGTTTATTATTAATCAACGTGGATTAATTAGTATTATTTTGCAACTAAATTAAAAAAAGTGGCATACAATGTACATGTTCATCTAATATGAAAACACAAAGTTACACATGTTAATTACAATACTAAGTAATATCAATTGCAACTACAAATAATTTCAACCACATAAATTATATTATGTGAAATGTCAAGTATTACAATATGAGTTTCCAACTTAATATTGGTTGGAGTACAATTTACACATGAATATTGTTTTATCACTTCAAAATATTATCATTATGTTGCCAAGGCATTGTAGGTGAATTCGCCAACTCTAAAGATTTGACCATTAGTAACTATGTGTGTGTCTTATGCGAGATATTTGTTGGGTTGTGTTATATTCTTTCCATGACTAACCTACGTAGTGAACCGGGGGTTAGAGGGGGGGCGGAGCCCCCCCTTCGCCGTGCCGATTGCACAGTGGGGGGGTCACAGGGGGTTTGAGGGGGGCGGGTAGCC